>NSMO01002562.1:14768-25117 GCA_002588565.1 Coelastrella sp. UTEX B 3026
TGTATTTTTATTTTGTGTACGTTTGCCCCGTTGGGGGCGTTGTGCCCGTGTTGTTTTGTTTTTTTTGTGTTGTGTTTGGTGTGTGTGGGTGGGGGGGGGGGGGGGGGGCTGCGCCCCAAACCCCCCCGCCAACATGGGGGTGGGGGCTGCGCCCCCCCGCCCCCACCCCCTCCCCACCCCTCCTGGGTCTGCTCTCTGCCCTCAATGTCCACATGGTGGGGGCGTTAGGCGAGCGGGTTGTGTGCATTGTGGAACGGTCGCAGCATGTGTTGCTGACACGGCAATCGTTGCAGCAGTTACACTAGGGGACAGTTTGTCAACCGCCCGGGCGCCAGGTTGTCAACCGCGACATTGACATTCAGTCATTGATGCAGCCGGCAGTCAGCACAGAATACATCAGGTTTCAGCTGGGTGTTGACGCAGACAGAACTCGTTGACGTGACACTTGGGAAAACAAGCCCAACCTAACATCGCCAGCAAACTCGTTGCTGAGCTGCATTGCACGGACATCACGTGCTGTAGTAATTTATCTACGGAGCACTGGAGCATGTTTCATCACAATTTCGCAGAACTGCTAGCCTGGCTGCTGTGACTGCTGCTGTTGTGGGTTCCAGCAGCACTGCACAGCAAATTCACCTGCAGTTGCCGCAACTTCGGGCTTAGTGAAATGTGCGACACACGCACTACGGTTGGATATCGTACACAGGATGCGGGCTCCAATTCCTTATGCCGGGACAGAGGGAACTTGACAGTTCTTGTTACGGTGTAGCAGTGACAGTACTAGCAACACTGACGCTGCGCACTGTGCTAAGGTGATGCTGTTATCGTAGGGACAGCTCCACTGCGTGTTTCGAAGGCCTGCACAAAGCGCCTTGCCATACGAGTTTCTGAGCCACGGCTGCTGCTGCGCGCGCACTACCTGTGTGTGCTATCTAACAGTAGTGATTGCGCGGGACAGTGCGCCAGCTGACAGCACTGGGCAAGGCATGTACTCCCCCTAGTAACTAGGCGCGGCGTCAATCTTGCGATTTCCTCAGCACATGGCCGTGCTCTGGAACATCCAGCGACACATGCGAGCTCCATGAATAGGAGACTTTGAATTGCGCAGCAGCTGCCGACCGCTGGGTGCGTCAATCGCATTTTCGGTTTTGCGATGAAAGCGATTGTGGCGCTGCTTGCGAGTACAGCAGGCTGCTGGGGTGCCTGCCACCCACGAAACACCTTGCTACATACCATAGATTGTATTGAGATATTGCCTGGCAGCTGACGTTGCCGTCCAAATTTTGCCATTTTGCCGGGTAAAAGTTACCCGGGGCGCAAAGATTGCCATAACATTGGCTGGTGTGTTAATTGAGTGACTTATTTGAACTATAAGACATATGCGTATATGTGTGACGATATACAACCCTCAATGCTTGGGATGTTTTATCATGCTTGAGCGCCGCCAGGCCCCTGTTCAGCCGTGTCGTTCTGTAGCACAAATGATCAGCTATGAATCGCCAATGGGTTTGATTGTAAAGTCTGCTGGTATGATTGCAAACAGTGTTAATTGGAGTGCGCTGGTAAGCTCTCAAGCAGGCCCCTGTTCTGCCGTGTTTACTGAGTTGATGTGGCGTGTCTGCTGCAGGCGTGACAACCGTGACTATGTCACTGTGCCCAAACTATTCAGTACATCTACCACCTCCAGCAGCGGTGCAATCTTTGCCTCTATTCAAGATGCCATAAAACAGAGGAAGGCTCACGGCGTGCTTATGGGTCTCAACTTCATGGTGGTGTTACCTCTGGGCGCTTTAGCAGCCCGTCAGTTGAGGTGTCATTGGCTTAAGAGTCCGGCGATCAGAGCCTCGCTGTTCTACGTGCACATCATCACACAGGTGGGAATGGTGTACTTTGGGTCTCCACATCAGTAAACTATGAGGACATTCATAGTGGATGGGCTGCAATGGGACATCATTGCAGGAGAGTGTGCCTCTTCTTGGGTGTGCATTCTTACTCTGAAAGCGTGTGTCAATGATCTCTAGAAGCGTTTATCTATCATGTATCACATCATAGTAACATGGAGTTGCTGTGGATTCAGACCAGCCCTCTCGCCCCCTTGGGGATGTGAGCGGACGGTAGGGAATGTGGAGTCGGCCCGACACACACAGTACCCTCCCTCAACTTAACGCTAGCGCTCTTTCGAAAGCGCTATGCGGAGCTCATTCATTCATTCAGTTATGTGGATTCAACATCATCATTATTGTCAGCTTTGATGATGATGCATTCACAACAACTCTGTATCATGATGGCAGTACTGGGGTTGCTCTCAATACGTGTGCAGGTTTGCTTATGAAAGTTTTGGGGTGTTTGAATGGGTTAGCAGCTAGGTGTTATGTAGACCTCAGCTATGGGTAAAGGGGCAGTGCCACGTCTTGCGCTGTATGTACTGCGTGCGTTGTCTTGACGCTTTATTATGGCAACACCTTGTAGGTCTGGAGTGGGGGATGGGGTCATGTCTCTTGAATCGCTGTCTTCAGCCGGCATGGCTGAGGCCACCCAGCTACATTAACAAGACCACGGTGCAGGGTTGTATCTGAACAGCCGGTCACTATTCTGTTCTGTGATTTGCTTGTTTTCGTGTTCTGTCCTGTGATCCTGTGTTCTGGCAGCAGAAGAAGAAGTGCGCGTGCATGATCCTGGTTATTTGTATAGTTTCTTGCATTTCGATTACATTGAATTGTATCAGAGAGGTTGCTTGAATTACATTGCATCACAAGCTGTCAAGCGGCTCATGATGACCTTGAGCACAAGGCATATAGTTAGCTGTGCATATTGCTGCCTCCTACGTATAAACCATTCCGCTTCTATTGTTGGTAACCTTTTGCAGCTGCTCAAGCCTTTTGACCGATGAGTTCTTGCGCCTGTTGCTAACCAACCTGCTTGCAGTCATGTATGAGCAGCACTGTAAATTTAGGCATTGCATGCCTGAATTTGGTTGTTTGTGTATGCCCTGCAGATCACCGAAGTTCCCCTGACCTGACCATTGCTAATTTGGGGTAGCTGAATGCACACTTCAAGCATTACATATCACAGGGCAGTTTGAATCATTTGCACATGAGGGCTTGCTGCTGGTTGCATACTTCTGTTGTTGTCTTCCAGACAAAACATGGCAGACCGCTTACATGCAAAAACATGGTGTGTTGTATACATTGCAGGTTGCTGGAGTCGCCATGACAACAGCTGGATTTGTGATAGCTGTGCGCAGTTTTGGCATCAGATAATATGTTATTTATCACAGGGCAGTTTTCAAGCAGTCTCATGTGAAGGATCGCTGCTGGCTTGTGTATGCTTCGGTTTTCTGCCCCAAACAGAACATGGCAGACCGCTTGCATGATAATAAAACATGGTGTGTTTCATATACATTGCAGATCGCTGGAGTCGCCATGACAACAGCCGGATTTGTGATAGCTGTCCGCAGCTTTGGCATCAGATATGACAGAGTGGCCTTCAACCACGGCATTATTGGAGTAGCTATCCTGGTGCTGGTCTACTCTCAGGTACACTCTTCTTCTTTCTCTCTTTCATAATCAGCCAATGAGGGACCAGCCCTTTGAATTCTTAACGCAACTACACCTCGCAGACTGTGTCTCTGTCAGGGGAAACGGCTGGGTTTTGGAGAGTGTGTGTATGTGTACTATGTGTTTGCGACCAGCCTTGCACTAAGTCCTGAAGCATCTTGCATATGCAGTGGTATTGTTTGATTCTTGATGCACAGTGCCACTCAATACTACTCCGGCAAACTCACCTCCACAAATCAATGCTCAACCACAGTGGTTACAGAGTCTCTAAATGAAAAGTTGGTTTACTGCGCTATCATGAATTACTGCTGCAGCTATTTATGGGCTTTGCGAGACCCACAGCGTCTGCTCCCACCATTCGCCGTCAGATCTGGGATGTGGCGCACAGCACACTCGGCAGAGCGGCAATGATTCTGGGAGCTGTGAACGTGGCGATTGGAATCATCATATTCCACACGTTCTATGGAGGTGCGGCTGTGACTGGATTCTGTGTTGTATTGCACATTACAATGCTGCTTTTGCGCTGATTGTTTGTTTTGAACGGCTATCAGGGTTGTAGCTACTGGTACGTTTATTGCACCGATGTGATGTGTAGCGGTGCTTGCTTGCATGGAGTGAGCTTCAGTCTGACGCACACCTGCTGAGGTTTCACTACTCATGACATGCCTTGCCTCTCTTACTGACAGTATATTGGCAGTCCCCATAGTCCTCGGCCTTTGCTGCACTGATTTCTTTTGCTGCTTTGATGTTTCCTACAGCCAATTTGTCCCTGTGGGGTGGCCTGGCTGTTGCGGGTATCGCATCGATCACCCTCCTGCAGCACATTCTGGACCGACAAGAGAAGTACGCAGTGCTCAAGCAAGAGCAGGACATGACGCACGCCATGTTCGGCGCAAAGTCCGGCGATGTGTCACATTTCGAGCCCACGGACTCCTTCAAGGATGCTGCATCTCGCGAGGGAGGCCTCGCACCACCGCCTAGGCCGCCGAGCAATGGCCCGCCGTCGTTTGGGCGGTTTATTGGTCGGCTTACGGAGTCAATCTGAAGCGGCATCACGCCGCGGCAGCTGCGACAGGTCCTGCTCCAGGCGGGCATGTTGATGTCATGGATCCTGTAGATGATCTAGAGCCGAGCGATAGCCATATGCAGGATGCTGGTTACGATATGGGGCATGGTGGTCATGCGCGAGGTCCGCACCATAACGGGGATCCGGAAGACTTTGGTGATTTTGAGGCTGACCGGGGTTTGAACCCAGGCTTTGGAGTCAGGCCTCCCAATGCTGCAGGTCCTGGGTTCGATCCAGGCTATCAGCAGAATGTGGGTCTGCCAGCTGGGTATCCACAGATGCCTGGTAATGGCAATGACTATGGTATGCACCAGCCCAGACATGTGTAGATAATGGTACAATGAAGCAAGCTTGCTGATCAGTGGATACTAGGTAGGGGGTCTTACAGGTAGATGTTCGCGCCAGTGATAAGTCATGGCTTACGCTTTTGCCGGTTGATCGCATTGCAAATAAGTTGCTTTGTGTTCCTATGCTGCAGTTGCAAGGAAGGATTGTTATAGAATGTTGTATTTTCAACGGTGTTGTTGTTACGAGATGCTGGAGTTGTGTTCATGCACAGCGCATGCTAGTTGCATGGCATCCAGTTTTGAGTGTCAGTGGGTGGGTTGATTTTGGTTGAATGGCGCTTTGATTTTCGTGGTGTTTGGTTTGGTGCATGATTCCGTGGGTATGGGGACGCAGTTGAAGTGCTGGTTCATACAGCTGTGTTGCCACCCTATTCCTGTATGTTTCGGTGGTTCAAGTTCGTCCTTCTCAAGGAAGTTTATTGCATGCTTGCTGTGCATTCTTACTACCAGAGTTGCGAATGACCCTAATGGTGTACACATACTCTGTGGTGGAGGTGGCTGCGGTTTTAATGTCCCATGTGTATTGGACACAAGCTCGTTCTGTATCTCATTAGCTCATTAGCAGTTCTGCATGCGCATGCTCAAGTTAGTTGAGAAGTTTGTTTCTGGATAGCAATACCAGAAGCTATCAACAGGTTGGCTGCGAGATAAGTGTCGCCCCACTGGTGTTTGTGCCTTGTCGTCTCCCAAAATCACGAGCAACTCATCTGTAAGTCATTACGTGAGCGTACACACACGTAGTGTTTTTGTTACGTCGATTGTTACGTCGATAAGGATGTAGCGGGGCTGCATTGTCACGCATCACCATGATCAGCTATCAGGCAGCAGATAGGCTTGTCGTGTACCGCATTCTTTCAACGTGTCTTTTGGTTGATTACCATGTTTCGGCTTATCTCTATGTTTGTCTCTATGTAACATGGTTTGTGCTCGTATGCCGTATGGCGTCATCCACAACAACTCTGTCCGCAAGTGGGGAAGTTGTATGTCCTAGCAGGTGGTTGCGCAGTTCTCTACTAGCATCAAGCGCCAAGTATCTGGTTTGTGGTAGATACCACGTCACGCCGAGACGCTGGCAAGACACAGCGGATGCAGCACACCACAGGTCTGTAGTTATGCTGTGGATCTGTATTCAGGATCGATCAATGGGATTGTCGGCTAGCTTGCGTCTCATTACATGTGCGGCAAGACTCAACACACCTTCACCTACGTAAAGGGTTGGAACTCATCGGTGTGCCAGTAACATGTTTCCCAGTGTCTTGCATATCCATGGTTCGGCATCGTTGTGGTAATACATAGCAGGCTGCATAACCGGGTTTCTGTGGTTAACTTATAAGGAGTTCTTTAGGACTCTATATGAGGTTTAAGATCATCAAAGTTTGTGGTGACTAGAT
Organism: Coelastrella sp. UTEX B 3026; assembly: GCA_002588565.1. Taxonomy (NCBI): domain Eukaryota; kingdom Viridiplantae; phylum Chlorophyta; class Chlorophyceae; order Sphaeropleales; family Scenedesmaceae; genus Coelastrella; species Coelastrella sp. UTEX B 3026. The sequence continues at coordinate 21,130 of NSMO01002562.1, forward strand.
TACAATGCTATTTCTGTACGAGGCTTTTGGGCTGCTCCAGCATGCATGCATGCGTATGCAAGGGTAGCATACTTGCTGGGATACTATGATGGGGTTCACTGTATTGAAGTGTTGAAACAGAGCTGACACAACGTCTCAGGTGCTGCATGTTCCTAGGTCCTGAGTGTGCGCATGCATATGACATGTCTCAATCTTGTGCAAGCGACACGTCGCAACCTTGTTGACATGGCATGTATAATAACATGTCTGTGCTGGCCGATGTTCAATGTAATATTGTAGTTGCGGTGTATACCTGACAGGTCTCAGCTACCAGCTGGGATGCAAGATAGTCCCCAGGCCTGGTATCCGAAATGGCAGAACCACTATTGCGCATTGATTCTCACTGCCCGAGTTGAGCATGAGCTCGCTGGTGCCTATTACATGCACGTGTGCAAACCCACATAACGCCTTTGCCGGGTCTTGTCAGCACAACTTCTTGACAGCAGATGTCATGTAAAATCCAGCTCATGTAACAAAGAGTACCAACCAGCATTCTTTATGATAAATGTGCTGCACCACCTGTTGGGGCTGCAGCCTGACATGTCTGTACAGCAACCGGAAAGCCCATGATACCGATCCTCTATGGGAGACAAGCAAAGCCTACAGGTATCGCCGAGCAACGGATTCTGCACAGACAGAAACTCGCTAGCGATTGGGGTAGCGTGCCAGTTGGGGCAGCGTGTCAGTTGGGATAGCGGGGAAAGGTATTGGACGAGTTTGATTACTGTTTAACACCTGTCATGAATGGTAAAGCAACCACCATCTGATAGCATCCGAAAGCAGTCCCTGCCAATTCCCACATACTTGGCGGCTGCTACAGACTTGGTGCAAGAAATGTCCTTTGAAAGGGACTGAGCCAATGCAAACAGGATAGATGCGCTGGCAAGAGCTGGCGTGCCATGCATGGGGTACGCCACCCAAAAGAGTCCTGGTTTGCTCTTGACAAAGCTCTGACAGGCTCTGACGGTGACACTCCAAAACCATAGACTGCATCACCAGTTTACCTGAAGTGAAGTGAAACACAGTGGGTCAGTACTGTAGAGGTGTGCAGGTTTTTACTCATATGCCATGCCATGCTGAGCGTTTGGGGCCGATGGCTATAGAGTTGTGAATAGTGGGTAGCTTGTGCACGCAATGTAACACTGTTAGTGTCTCTTCAAAGGCAGTTTGCGCGACAAATGGTCACATAGTGAACATGAGTGAATGAAGGAATATTTCTTGGTGTCTGCAGGTGTGTTGATGAATGCAGCAAGGCAATTCTGACTGTAATAATCATATTTCATATAGGGGTATGCATGAGGCTGAAGATTCATGAGCCTGTTATTTGCCAAAGGCCTTATACACTGAGAGCTTGCTTCTAGTCAGGAACTAGCTTGTTACATACGTTGGATGTGTCAGTTTGTAATAACTGCCAGAATGGCGGCAGTGTTGTTGTCTCCTTGAAACAACCTCTTGAGCCAAGAGTACTACAATTCTGAACGACATAGCAACTTAAACAATACTGTTCAAGGCTTCCAGCCTGGCACTGCATAACTGCACAATCAGCTGATGAGTGCTAGCACAATAAGTGCTAGCACTCATCAGCGTTGATGATGAACATGAACACATCAATGGCTCTACGTAGAGTGTGCATGCCTCACCACGAGCTGTTTATTCAGTATAGCAACCTGTAAGTGCCGCCGGCGGGGTTGCAGCCGCATAAGCTCAAACACCAATTTGACTGCAACAGAACTCCAATAACCCTGACTTCGGTTTCCAACTCTCTCACTGCTCTCCTGACGCTTGACACACTCTCAAAGGCTTGGTTTATTTCGCTCAAGATATGATACCAAAGCTGCCCCTAGTAAACTCTAGACACTGACACTCAAGATATCGAATGCATCTGTTTAGCCCGATAGGACTTTTATTCACCCGTCCATGCAATATCATAGCACAGCACCACCTGTACGTATACCATGCACTGACAGCAAAGCCGCTAGTCATGAAACAGTACATAGTATCACTGACAAACAAAGGCATTTGTGTCTCCTGCAAGCCTGTGGCACACCTGCACCGTGCGGTGCGTGCCTTTATTGGGATTATGGCTATACACTACTGCCAATCTGGCACTTTGACTGGGCTGCTGCTGACTAATATGTCGTGCTTGATACCAAGCATTCTTTTTTGCCACCAGAAGCAGCTTCGGTGGTGCCTGCTGAGTGATTGTGAACTTCAAAGTGCTTGCAACCGTTGAGTTCAACCAAGTCGTTGAGTTCAACCAAGTCAGTGACAACCAGATTGCAGGCCCTGTCACAGATCACCAGGCCTTGAGGCATTCTCCACTGCTGCTTGGAATCTCAAGTATTGCATGCCTTATACCGAGTTACAGAGCCATGTGGGTTTTAAGGGGTGCACTGCACCACAAAGCCACCATCAGGACCAAGTCCCTGCAGGGGTAGACAAACACATAGGCAGGCATTTGTCAAGGTTCTCGTTACAGTTCGCCAATCGAACAGCAGTGTTGAACGGCAACAGCACCTTGCACCAGTACTGGTGCTCAACATCTCTCAAGTGACTGCCCTTGTCACTCTGATTGAGCACATTGCTGTTTTTGTGAGATACAGGGGCTGGTCATAAGCATGCCAAACAGCTGTACAGTATTCCTAGGTGCACTACACACTGCTGCTTGATAGTAGCGCTAGCAACTTGTACATCACAGAGATGAAGCTGCTATGCCTGATCTACACACCAACATGCAAAGTGACTATGATACTTATCAACGATGCATGAGGTCAAAAAAGACAGACTTTAACACTATTGCCAGCAGTGCTGGCAATTGCAAGCAGCTCTCTGCCACAAGATGGCCATCCCACGGGTCATCATGCAGTGCGTTCATGATGATATCAAATCATTAGTAAGGGCCAAGATCATGCTCCATATGGTCCCTGCCCCACCTGATAGAAGCTGTTGAACTGCCCAGCACAGCGCTGACCATTGGGGGGACTGAAGAGCTGCTGGCCAGTTGCTGGCAGGACATAGGGAGCGGGGTTGGGGAACCTGAATGCACACACAACAGCAGCAACTGGTCATGGCTTTTCTGGGACCAAAGGGTGTCTGGTTATTGTGCTAATTCTCCCGGGAAGGGGCTGATGACCTTTGAACCATCATGGTGTAGTACACACAATCCAAAGCCCGTACATCAGGTTGACTCAGCATGGCATGCATCAAACACTGCCCCAAGATGGTTAGCAAGCTGTATTCTGCTGCTAGCATCAGACTGTAGCTGCATACGGTAGATACGTGCGCTGCTGACAGCAGATGTGTCTGACAGCGACAGTTGGTGGTCACACTGATACTTACGGGAACCGGCCCACGCACTGGGCAATGCGACCACGGATGGCGGTGTTTCCGGAGATGATAGTACCAGCTGGGAAGGGCAGGGCTCCTGGAACCTACAGGATTGCAGAGAGTGGGTGAAGAATACAAAGGCAGCCATGTCAGAAGAAAATCCAACGTGAGTCCATGTGTGTGCATCAACCTGATGCAACTTGCATGACAACTTGCCTGGCAGCTTGCCTGATAACGCTACATGCTGCAGGCTGCTTTGTAAGACTGCTGCAGCAGCTGCGCAGCTGCTAGGTGTGTTACAAGGTGGCCACAAGCTTGCTGACAGTATATGCGATCCAAGTCGGTCGATGCAGGGCAAGTCCAGCTGTGCTTGCGTGCTTGTGTCGATGACGACAGTGTTGGCTTCATTGGATGATGGGTCATTCAACATGTTGAATGACCCATCATCCAATGAACGCTGTACAGCGCTGCTAGCAGCAAAAGAGAAGCACCGGCCGGCAAGGTGCGAAGCTACCTCAGCACACGATTGCGATGCTTTATGCCTTACTTACGTTGGTTGGATTGTTGCAAACGAGCTGCCAAGCGTTGGCGGTGTTGAGAATGAAGGCGCAGCACACCCCGC
>NSMO01002567.1:0-10843 GCA_002588565.1 Coelastrella sp. UTEX B 3026
TGGCAACACAGCCGGACATACTGCTGTGCCTGCAACATTGGGGTGCCGATTTAGGTGCTGCAGATGCTACAGCTGGGCCAATCGTGAGAGGAGCCAACAGCAGGCCAGTAACCATGTTGTCTCAATACCCTTGCAGCAGGCCTAAGAGTGCAACTTCGTCCCCTGGACACAGTTCACATGTAGCTGCAGCAGAATGGTCCCATGTTCCGAATAAGGTTGTAAGTGCCGCCTCACTCACCATTCGCTGCAGTAAAGCTAGCAAGCAACACTGCTCTAACCTGTTGCATGGTTTACATCCGTTAGTCCAGCGTCTTAAGCAATGCTAGAACAGTTGCAGCAACTCAGCAGAATCTGGCAGAAACCTGCGTGGTTCTTGGTCCCTGCTGCGCCATCAATGTAGCTCACCCACGTCCAGCAATGTGATATCTATGTACTCATGGATGGAGCAGCATACTGCTTTTGACCGCTTGAAGCTTCTGTCGCAGAGCGAGTCAAAGCCGACCTCATTGTGGACATTGCACAACTCTCGACAAAGTGCCCCGGTTACAAACTATGTAATGCTGTTCATTGTGTCAGGCACCGTGCGCCAATGGCAATATAACGGACAATAGCGCTACCTGTACGTCTTCATCGTGGGTACCGGACTGTAGTGCTCCGCGGTGTGCCCGAGGATTGTCCGAGACAGCATGATGAGCACTCGCAACAACCGTGCAGGATCGCCAGACGGGCCATAACTCCTCGGCAGCCACCGGGAATGTCCGACCGCCAGGGGACTCCAGGTGACCAGGCCTGAGCATTGATTGCAATCTATTGCACAGCTCCATACATGACACAGCAGCTCTTGCCGGCGCATCTGACCTGTTGCATGGCTCAACCACTTTCAATGATTGCACAGCTCTGGCAAGTGTTTGAAGAGACACAGTGTGCTAAACTTTACAGTGTTGAGTCTGGCAGAGAGGGTGACAGACGATGATAGAGCAATCGTGCACAAAACAATAGCACGTCACCTGAGCTCAGATGTCTAATCATGCACAGCTCACCCAAGACCAAGCGAAGCCGGAAGCCTGCACTTTCTGAACTTGTCAGTAGCATTTCAGCAGCATCTATGGCTTCCCTTTCAGCCTTGAAACCATTTGGGAAGGCACGATCATGGAACGCCACAATATCTGTGATTACGAAGAACAGGGCTATACAGCACCTCCTGATGTGAACTGTCCCAGCCGACACCCAAACTGTCACAACAGACACCTGAGCACATCACGATGCCCACCAGCTGCCACCTGAATGACATGTACAGATTAAAAGCACAACCTTTCATAAGAACCAGCCTGTGGCAGTAACAGTGAAGAACCTGTTGCAGCTCCTCAATAGCCCAGACCACGGTCACAACATGATACCTAACCTTATCTGGCTTTTGACATGACATCTTCCTACTTCAACAAATTGATTGTATATGACCACTGTGGTGTTGCAAGCTGTTAGCACAACATCTCTGGAGAGACTGCAGCATGCTGACCTTCCATCAGCCAACAAAACATAAGAATGTCCATTGGCCCAGTGGGACCAGTAACGAGTACAGCAGTTCTTACATACGCCTGTAGGTTGTGCTTGCAAAGCTTACCAGCCCCCCAGCAGCAGTCAGCAGTTCTTATTCCTGCATAAGCTCACTCAACCAAGCTTATCTCTGCTACATCACTGCCTACTAGAGCAAACACACATGTAATACCCCACACTCAGCAAACAATATCTGATTTGGAACAAGCTATCTCTCACACTTAATTCACATGTGACACTCTAGAAACACACACAACACTACTCCGTGCATGTCAAAGTACCAGACTCCCTTGCATATGAACATTGCATGCTTGCTGTCAACTTGTACCCGCATAGCTTTCTTGCGATAGCAGATAAAGGCTATAACAGCCAATGTGAACGCACAGAGAGCCCACACGTTCACCCCACCAGATTGGTACACAACATCACTTGGCAACTTGATGCCTGCATACACAACCTTGCATTGCGCCGTTGCAGACCGTTAATCTGGGCCTGCCGTTATAAGCTATGGTTGTGAAACCTGTACCACCACCTGTGGTGGACTCCAGCAAGGGTTTGAGATGCGCAATGGCACGACACTCAGGGCTCAAAAGAAGGTGCTTTACGCTTGCCTCCCCATGTAGCCTCGTAAATCAGCCTTGGCAACAGCTCCTTGTAAGGATCCTGCTCCCTTTTCCTAAGCAGATAGCCCATGCCATCTTCCACCTCTGCTTTTACTGTGTTGTACAGCTGCTGGCACGCCTGCCTGTCATTGGCCATGGTTGGACTGGTGGCAATGGGCTGCCTGAATATGAAATAGGTGCGCTGCGGCAAGTTGGGTGTGAAGAACCCAGGCTGCAAACACAAACACAGCAGCAGCAGCCCATTGAGTACAGGTCATCACTGTTGAGCCCAAGAGACGAGTTAACGGCTCTCAACACAGGGTACGCACTAAGCCCACAACTAGAAGACATCAAGTGTTCTGGCCATTGACAACGATCACTTTACACCAGGAGCCGATGATTTACTGATCAAGACACTGCTGAATACTGCATTAGCTGCCACAAACGTGTCAACCTACCGACTGGAAGGCTTCCAAGTCATCCATGGTAGCATTTACACCCTTGCGAGCCCTGGGCAAGTTCTTGAACCGCTCCCTGTCATCGTCCGATGGCTGGAACGGAAGCTTGAACGGCAACTTGAAAGGCAGCTTGGGCAGCATAGACTGTATCTGCTCAATCTCATCCCCCGAGAGCCAGGTGGTGATAGCTTCATCGCAGCCGATGGCGGCAAAAGGTACGATGGTGGCTCCAAACTTGGCTGCCATGCGGACAAACTCAGCTTTACCAGGCCAGATGAGCTTGTAGGCCTCTCCCTTGCGCTTGAAAGCCTGCAGGATGGTGAGGCCAGACCAGTGGCCATTGCCATCTCAGTATGAGGTAAGCTGTAAGAGCTTGGCACAGCTAGAGCAGGATTAGCGCACCGGGCTGGGCAGGAGACTGATGGTGCCGCAACATAGGTGATGCGGTCTTGGTTGGCTGCTCAACAAGCCCAGTCAAAGTGTTGAAAGAGCAGTCAGCAGGCCATCTGTTGACGACATGACGTTCTGAAGGAGCTTTTGCGGGACGGCCAATCACATTCTGCCAGGAATGAGGACAATAATCAGCACTGAAAGTTTAGTACCTTATCACCAACAAACTAATAGCAAACTAATGCTGCAGTGTAAGTTACCTCACGTGCACCACCAGGGTATAGCAGTACAACCTCCCCTTGCGACAGCAGCTGATGCATGTTCTTGCCATTGACAGGCACAGCACCATACGTTGACAATAGAGAGCTGAACTGTGCAGCGCCGGCCCGCTCATCTTGCTTGTCCTTCTGGGACTTGTTGCTGTTGCTGTCCCGTACCATGCCGCCTTGCCTGCCAGCAGATGTGAGTGCATCTGGGCCAGCAAACACCACTGGGTGTGCCAAGCCACGAGGCAGAACACCTAGCTCTTGGATGAACTGCTGGATCATGGGATACATGTCACCTGAAGTGCGGCAGCCAGCATGAGGGTTGAGCATCGACTCTCAGGGGAACAAGCAATGCTATATCGACGAGCTGAGGAACAGCTGGCGGCCTAAGCAAAACTTGCAAGATTAACTGCCCTGTTATGCTTCGGTAGCTTGCATATATCTTGTAGCAAACTCTTCTGGCTTTGTCCAGCTCTGTTCAATGCTGTGCATGGAGTGCACTATAGAGATACGCCGCTAACACAGGCCTAACCAAGCCATGTACAAGCAACCAGCACACGTGCAAGTAGAACCAACATGCAAACCATACCTGCAAAGAATTGATGGTTGCCAATCAGCAGCACTGGCCGCTGATGTACAGACACGCCTGACAACCCCTTAACAATCTGCCCATCAGCTCTCGTGCTATAAAACACAGGGCTGGTTAGCCTATTGATAGTGCTGACAAAGCCTGCTGAGTCAAGCTCCAGCTCCTTGGCTGTTGGTAGTTGGATAGGCCTGGCCAGGCCATAACTGGCACCTCCACCGTCTGTAGCACTGATGCTGGGCCGAGCGTTTGACATGCGGCGCTCACTCACATAGAAACCTTCCGACTGCATGCATGACATCACAGATGCTATCAGCCCAGCTGCCCATATCATTGGATGGATGAGGCGTAGCTCACAATGCTTAGGAGTACCTCATTCCACGCAGCAATGCAATCCCCTGCTGCATAGTGTGCACACTGCTGCATGCACTACTTGAGAGCATGCTTGCACTCTTGAGAAGCCGCCACTGACTGATATGCTCACTTTAGGACTGTTGACACAGTCAGACAAATACCTCACCTGCAGAATGTTGACAAGGTCAACTCCCGCTTCCTGCAGCAATGCATGGCTCCTGTTGGGGAACACTTTGCTGCGCACCCTGGGCAAAGCCTTGGCGAGCTTATCAGCTTCATCCCTGCTGGGGATCAGCAGGTCCTGCAGAAGCAGCATGGCAGTACATGCACACGCTTGTTGGCTGTGAAGAACGTCTGTTGCAACTGCATGTTCCACTACATTTGAACTACAAAATTACAAGAATATGCACCAAACGATACCTTTGTGAGAAACACTGTCCTGCTTGCTGTTGACTGCTCTGCTCACAGAAATCAGCGCTTATGGCTTCTGTCATGGAAGAGTTTGAAGCAAGCTGGTACGCCCACAGGCAGAGCGGTAACAGCGGCAGACTAATCGGTCCCATGCACATACCTGTTCTGCTGAGAGTACCAGGACTCGCTGCTTGACATCCTTGAACCTTGGCTTGATCCACTGGCTGCCTTGTTTGAGCAGCTCGAGCCTCCATGCCAGTGTCTCGGGAGGTAGCACAAGCCGCAGAGCAGCAAGCTGAGGAGCAAGGTCAATCAATCCCTGCAGACACCACCCATGGACACCCCATAAGGAAACCACACGCATAGACATGGAAGGACACACTGCACATAGCTGGTTGCATGCCATAAACAGAGCGCGACTGTCAATTGTTAGAGACTCTCGACTAACAGTGCTCATGCACAGCCTCTCCAGACATGCATTGGGTGACTAGCTTTCCCCACTTGATACTCACATACATCAGGTCTGAGCCTTGCTGCAGCAGAGGAGCCCTATCATCCACGTCATTCATGGCCATGCTGATGGGGTTTGACAGCACTGGGGCCAGGGCAAATGGCAGCAACTTGTACACTTCAGGCGGCAGCTGAGTCAACAGGGGTCCCGCCTGTGGCCATATGCTGTCACTGAAGCTGCTAGCTGGGTTGACTAGTACAATCCTGTCAATGTAGTCGCCAAGTTTGATTGCCAGAGCCAAGCACAGCAAGCCACCAAAGGATTCGCCCAGCAGGTACACTGGCCTGCCAACATCTGCTTGATCCAGCTCATGTTTCACAAGGGCCTGTAAGACACATGACAAATTAACAAGAGTCACTGAACGATGATTCATGCTGCTGCACCTGACAGAAAGCCGCAAGGATACACCCTGGAAGGATACAGAGGTGGCACTTGAGTACAAGTTACACTGCACAACTTGGCGAAGACACAAAAGCATTGGAGCTGCAGCTATGCAAGGCTTGGGAAGCTGCATGATGACTGCATGCAGCTGGTCTGAGCTGCACCAAGCAAGCATAACTGCATGAGCTGCCAGGTGCAGGCACCATGCTACTTACAGATACATCCTCCACCAGCTGCTCAAATGTGCTTCTATCAGTGCGTGGCACGATCAGACACCGCAGGTCAAATGCGCTGGTGAGCCTTGGGAACTGCCTGTAGGCTGCTAGGCCAGTCCCATCAATGCCTGGCATGTAGAACATCAGTGGAAGGTCCTCTGCTGCTGGAGCACCTGGTGGCTTGGGAACCAGCGGAGAGAACAACCGCACAGGTCCACCTGCGCGCAGGAAGAGATTACTACTAGAGCCAGTGTTACTTTCTGCATGCCGGTGTGCAGTTACTGCACACCTCGTATCTGCACTGGAGAACTGAGATGCCTCTAGGACGGCAGGCTTCTATTGCAAGAAGGTGCTACCATTGAGCTCGGCCAAGCAGCAAGCTCACCATCTGTGACCAAAGCAGAGCCTAGGAGGGTATTATCTTTGAGAGTCTTCTCGGGGTCGCCCAGTAAAGTGTCCAGCAGCTGCGCCATGTCAACCTGTGGTATATATGGTCTGGATCCCGGCTGTGTGCTGCTGGATCGCAAGACAGCTGCAGATGCTCTGGAAGGGGCTGCAGCTGCATGTGATGCCCTATCACCATTCCCCGGGGCGCCATGGCTAGCAACCGTGGCCTCCTCAGCAGCTATTCGTGCCTCCGGGATGTCATCAAACTGTACTACATCTACCTGGGCGACTGACAGGAGGGAGAACGAGGCAGAGCCCAGCAATACCAGCGTGAGGTGACCAAAGAGTGTGCGGTCAGCAGCTACCATGGCCTGTTGAGGATCAGATGCAAGCGGGCAAACATGGCAGGAGGACGTGAGCTACACTTATAGTGCGCGACCGAGTAGCGCACCTCTCAGGCGCGCCTGCTTCCATGCCCTTCCGGTTGATAGGTTAGTGGGTGGCCTGAATGGCGCCTTTGTGGGCTGACACCTGTCCGGCAATCTTAGTTGCATATCGTTGAACGTGCTTCACAGACCCGGCGTTCGATGAGAAATCCAGAGGCTGCCCAAGCACCAGCAAGCACAGAGGCGGGTGAATGCACCGTTGATGCACAATCATCCACCGGGTACTCGAAGAGCTCCTATATATACTCGAACAGGTCTGGGGATTGCTGTCAACGAGTGCTGGCTGTCTATCTAGGCGGTTTCACAGTTTCTAACAGGCACAGTGTCAACCGCCTGGCCAGACCAGCCCAGAACGCCGAAAGCCCCTGCAGTTTGTTTTTATATATGAAGATCGATGGCCTCGAACTGTTGCAGAGTTGCAGGACAGCAGCAGCCAAAACGTGAGACACACTTTCCTACTCTTAACCCGTTCGCCGCGGCAATCAAGAATCTGTGCATTCGTATTCTTACGGTACCGACATTGGGACACATCTGCACTGGGCCAGTAGGTGGCCCTGATAGCTGAATCTCTTGCCTAGGACGAGTTGCTGCTGGTGCAAAACATGGAGTCAAGCAGTGATGATAAACCAGTTTTAGTATTCTGCAGCAACAGCTGCTGAACCGTGGATACTCCATCAGCGGAGCAAAGAGCGTGCTGTCCATCCCATGTCTGTTGAGCACCAGCAAGTTGCGCCAGCAGGCGACATCGGCAGCAGCCACGCAGCAACAGACATGCCAGATGCAGAAGCCGAGGTCCGAGCGGTGGAGACAGACCCAACCAGGCGCTACAGCAGGGTGCGAATCTTGCCTCGAGCTGTTGTTGCCTTGCCAGGAGGATGTGCTACTCACAGCTTCCCAATTGCCGCAGTATGATGTTGTGCTTGGACGAGGAGCCTTCAAGACAGTCTTCAAGGCTTTTGACGAGGCGGAGGGCCTTGAAGTTGCTTGGAATCAGGTCAAAGTCAATGACCTTGCCAACTCCCCAGCAGAAAGGGAACGCCTGTTCGCGGAGATCAGAGTTCTCAAGCAGCTGAAGCACAAAAACATCATGACGTTCTACGATTCTTGGTTGGACCAGAAGAACCTAACGATAAACTTCATAACGGAGTTGTTCACTTCTGGCACGCTGCGGCAGTGAGTATCCAATCAGCAATGCGCAACAGCATGCAGCGTGCCACAGCAGGGTCATCACTTAACAGCTATCAGTCGTTTAATCAAGGTTGTACACTTCACGTTCACGCTGTGATTGCTGGCCAACATCCGCTATCGTGTTTGTTTCACACCTTCAGCTTCAGCGCATTATTGTCACTGGTATGCCCTGGCTAGCACCCTCAAGTGATGTCATTGCCAGCGCCGGAGACCCTCAGCTTGCACTGCAGCGAGTATTGACTGCCTTATGGTCAAATAATCTGGCAGGTATCGCAAGAAGCACAAGTACATTGATGAGCAGGTCCTCAAGCGCTGGGCATGGCAGATCCTCCAGGGCTTGGTATACCTGCATGCTCATGACCCAGCTATCATCCACCGCGACCTCAAGTGCGACAATATCTTTGTCAACGGCACTAGCGGAGTCATCAAGATAGGTGACCTGGGACTGGCGACGCTTTGGCGTGGGCTGACTACACCACAGAGTGTGCTGGGTACTCCCGAGGTTGGTGTTGTGCAGGGCCTGGTGTCTGCCATCAGGGCATCTGCAGCTGCATGGCTTGCTGTGTGTGCTGTGTGCCAGTATCAGCAGATGTCAAGGCAGGATTGCTCCCAGGCCTTTATCAGCGGGTGAAGCGGGGATATTGCCCCAAGTATTGGCCACAGTGGGTAACAGCCCTCAAGGCCTGGTGGCATGTTGATGCTAATGACAGCCCCCTTCTATGTCCATCCCCTTGTGGTTTGTTGATACTCCTGCACCTGCATCTTGCGTAGCTTGATTGGAGGTTGCCTGCTGTATTCTATCTGCTGCGTAACAGTTTATGGCTCCAGAGCTGTATGAGGAGAAGTACGATGAAAAGGTTGATGTGTACAGCTTTGGCATGTGCATGCTGGAGCTGGCAACCATGGAGTACCCATACTGCGAGTGCCGCAACGCTGCTCAAATCTACAAGAAGGTCACACAGGTAGGCAAGGCTGTTCCTGGGACAGTTTGTGCGTCTGATCCCGTTACAAGTGCAAGCATACTGCTGTACCCTGGTCAGCTGCTTTCCGCTGATGTAGGTCAGCCCATGAAATCCTGGGGCGTGGCTTGTCTGACAGGTGGATGGCAAGGCCCGAGATAACTTTGGTGGGACATTGCCTGTACGTTTCCTGGTTTGTTGCTGTAGGGCATCTATCCTGCTGGGCTCGAAAAGGTGAAGAGCCAAGAGCTCCGGGAGTTCATTCAGCTGTGCATCGCGCACAATCCTGCAAACAGGCCTGACACGCGGCAGCTGCTGAAGCACCCGTTCTTTGAGAGCATTCGCACTGGGAAGGTGCAGGTGGAGCGAAACCCAACACTAGTGGAACGGCCTAGCGAAGAGGCACAGGTGTGTGTTTTGCTATGCTGGTACTATGTTAGCTGGGATGGGTAGATCGAGCTTGTGTCAGGCCAGGATGTGCACCGCACTATCATCCTGTGCAGGCTCATTGATGTCATTGTTGGGTTCCTGTGCAAGTTGCTGCAAGAGCTGCAATCTGCAGCCAGGTACGTTTGCTTGGTGGAGTCAACAGTAAGCTGCTCCTGACATCTGGTTGATTGCCTGGACTGCAGGTGATTCGCAGCGACTCTGGCAGCAGCGACGGTGATGAAACACCATCACCCAAGAGCCACACCACGCAGCTCATCAACCTCACAGAGATGCAGCAGCTCAGTGCTCAGGAGCATATAGGAGATGAGCTCACCCTGCAGCAGCAACAGCAGCAGCAGATACAGCAACATCAGCAACTGGAGCAGTTGCAGCAACAGCTGGCGCGCCAGTCGCTGGAACCCAGCTTGTCTCAGCATGGACAGCAGCAGCCAGGCCTGCAGCAGATCCCCCAGCAGTCACTGTCAGATAGTCAGCTACCAGTAGCTGCTGGTATTGGCACGCGGCTGCTGGGGTCCAGTGAGTATGGTTCAGGGGATCAAGAACTGCAGATGGGGTCAGGGGAGTACGGTACTGATGGTGATGTGCAGTTGCTGAATGACGAGGACTTGCTGGGTGATGATGAGCGGGACTTGTGTGTGAACTGTCATCAGGCTGAGGAGAATAAGCTATCATTCCAACTGAAGTTCACAGAACCTGAAGGTGGGTTTCAACTGTTTGGAAGTGAAGTCTGCACGCCTTGAGGGGGCACTCCCTGTCTGTCAAGGGGATGCCAAGTATCACTGCAATTGGCACCGCCGTTTGGTGTGCCGGTAACAGTCCTGCAGTCAGTGTCTGCTTGCTCTATGTACTGCATGAGGCATCCCAGTGCAGCCTCATCAAGTGGTTCTTGTTGATTGCCAGCATTTGCAAGACTGTCAAGTGTCCTGGCTGATTATTGTGCCAATGCAAGGGAGCATTCGTGCACATCTAATGTACACAGTTTGCCAAGGAACATAGCTCTGACAAGCGCTCGTCTCTGTCTGTGTCTTGCAGGTCACTGCAAGACTGTTGAGTTCACATTTGATATGCGGGAAGACACTGCTGAGTGCATTGCGAATGAAATGATGGAGGACCTTTCCCTCAGCGCAGAAGAGGCCACATACATAGCGGACAAGATCAAAGAGGAGATCAGCCGCATGGGCACCGACTTCATAGACCATTTGTCGTTTGGGCAGGGCATTGATGGAGCAGGGCAGCAAGGCACCCCAGTGCCTGAACAGTCCTCTGCAGATGGCAGCTCAAATGACAATTTAGGCAGTGAGCTTGATCCTGCAGTGCGTGAAGCAGTAGTTGCTAACGCAGCTGCAGCAGCTGTGACAGCATTTGCGACGGCTGCTGCTGCAGCCAATAGCAGTGGTGGTGGGGCACCTCCTCAGCAGCAACAGCAGGCACCTGGTTTGACGCCTTCCATGAGCGTCAACAGGAGCAGGTCAGGCTATGGTAGCCCGTCAAATGTGTCTGGCCGGCCACCCAGCTATCATGACCTGGCCAGGGCTATGCGGGAGTTCCACGAACAGCAGCTGGCAGCTGAGCGAGCTGCTGCGGCAACCGGACAGCCTGGCGAAAGCGCAGCAGGCCCATATGGTGGCATCGATCCTCAAACCCTGGTGTCTGCCCTGGAGTCGCCTATTGAGGTCCGGCTGCCA
>NSMO01002570.1:0-12807 GCA_002588565.1 Coelastrella sp. UTEX B 3026
TGTGGCTGATACTTATGCCATCTAGTTCAACAGCTGCTTTATCTCTAACATGAATGGCCAGAGCGTTGTGATTGTTTTTGAATGTACCATTACTGACATTCGCTTTGATTGAACCGCCAAAAACCAACAAAGTGTTGATTTTGCTATCGGCAGCTGGTGGCAACCAGATGTCTCGAGCAAGGGGCTGCTGAATAGCAATAGTACTGTTGCCACAAAAGTACAACAGGGCCTGTACATCCCCGGTCTTACTAGATTGACAGGCAAGTTGCTTCCAAGATACAACCTTGACGCCCTTAAACCCTCCAACATGCCGCTTGAGATGTGTATCATTGACACCAACTGTTATGAGGGCGCCAGATGGGCTTGTACAATTCAAGCTTGCAGCTGCCAACCCCAATTTTTCTTTGCTGCCATGTCCGACCAGCTGCAAGCTGCATACTGCATCAGGTTGAGAGACACCAACCAGGCCTGAGTCTGCTGAAAGCCCTGGAGGTGACTGTGACAGTGCTGTGGCCAAACCCAACAGCACCACAGCAGCAGCTGTCCACCAGGTCTTGGCCATGGTGTCCGAATGGATAACCTGCAAATGAAGCAGTAGACAGACAGAGTAACCAAGCAGCGCAACAAACTTGATTGTGCTACAGACTACTAGTGGTTGCGCCGTTCTCCCATGGGCCGTTCTCCCATGGGCTCCCATGGGCCCAGGGCGACAGGGCAAACTCAGAAGTCTGTGATACTGGTGTGAAGAGCACTGCTTACTCACTTGAACTCAGGGTGCAAGCCGCGCTTAGGGGAGTGCGCTCTCGTGTAGCATGACTTCGTACAACACGACGTTCAGCGGTTGCACCGGCCAGCAGGGATAACGTTGCAGGCAATTGTGAGCTTCTGCTACTGGTCTAATCTTGTTCCTCGAGCTCATTCATCGTACACGCCGAAGGCCACCGGAACAGCGAGATTTGCGGCGAACTATAGCTGGAGTGTGCGGTGTGTGACGTCTCCTGTGCAGACACTGAAATTTTTCATGGACCGTGGTGCTCGTGGTGTTTGCATCATCCACCAAATGCGTATTGGCATAGAACAAATGCCGCAAGCTGCTGCCAGGTGATCCCGCGCGGGGCGCCGACCGCAGGTGCTGCGGCCAAGGTACTGCACTAATCATCACGGCTTACACTACCCAGAGGCTTTCAGTTGGAACGGGTGACTTCATCACTCCAAGGTGATTCGCCGAGGGTTGAAGGCCGGTTGAAGTTGTGCTGGCCAACGGCTGTCTAGTCACCCGGTGAGCGGACCCGTCCGGCCGTCTTCCGTGGCTGCGGTTGATGACCACTCCGTGATTCAAGCAGCGTCGCCTGCGCAACCACCTGCAGACTCTCCTGGTAGTGGCTGGGGCACAATATGTACCGCTTCCTCGACGATGGCAAAGTTGGCAGTTATCCTCGGATGCGTATTTACACTCCTAGCGCCCGGTAAGTCAGCCCGTTTTCTGCACCGCCGCAGCAATTGCCTTGTGTAAAAACTCTTTGTGCTGTTTCGATCAGCGCCACCACGCGTAGGTTCGCACTTCCGGTGCGCCGGTGAATGCCCGAACCCGGCATGCATCCTAGTGGGCCCGCCTATCTTGTAGCAGTATGACCAGCATTCTCATTCTGATGCCGATGCTTGCCTCCAGGTGTGGTTTGCGATGTCCTGCAGCTGCCGTTGAGCCTCTACAAACAGAAGTACTGGCTCACCATACAAGTCGGTACCCCGACACAGCCTGCCAATGTGGTGCTTGACACGGGCAGCAAGTTACTGTACATACCCCAGGAAGAGTGCTACTGGGCAGATGGCAAGCTGTGTAGGCCACCAAGGTAAGTGCACCAATCGACAGGCCTGGCAGCCGCGTGTCACATCGGATCTGCTAGTCCAAGGTTCAGTGGTACTGCCACGAGCAACGGTGCCACCAGGAGTGACAGAAAGCCGCTGATCACCAGCAGAGCTGGCTGCAGCACCATGGATCTGGCACCCTGACCGTTTTGTCAAGACAGATAGTGTGCTGGCAGTACAGATGCAGAGCACATTGCTCAGCTGAGGGTCGGCAGTGTTGCAAAGATGATCGCCACGGCTTGATTGCTGACGTGGACCTGCAAGTTGCTCGAAGTTCACATCTTTGCGTATGGCTGCGACCCTTGTGACTACTGCTGATATAGCCTGACAGCCGCTGTCAGGCTGCACGCGGCATGCACATCATCATCAAGAGCTGGTTGCTTGCTTGTTGTAACCCAGGTTCAATCCAGATGCCTCAAGCACTTTTGTCAACACAAAAAAGAGCAGCACTGCATCATACACGGGGGGCTATTCTGTCAACTGGCGCAGCTTTGAGGACTATCTCCAAGTTGGTTCTGTGAAGGTGGGCTCTGTCTGCTGCATAGCTCAGCAGTGTACACAGATTGAGTCCATTTGAGTACGCAAAGTTTGTTGCATGTAAGTTACATGTATGAAAGCTCGTGCTGTAACAACCTTGAAGCTCCTTCGGGCACAGATGCCGAAGCACATTAGTCTGTTGCTACACTGTTGAGGGCCTGAACGCATCAATGTTACATGTACTCTCTAGTGGCATTATGCGATGTTGTCTGCCAGACACTGATTGCAAGTTTTGCATACACAGTTGGGCCGTTTTATGCTCCACCGACACAACATGGTTCACATTGACTGCTGGACCCTGTCCAGTGGTCCGCCCGGGGTCTGTACACCTGGTGTTGCATTAAACACTGGTACTCCCTGTGCACAACCTCGCAGGCCAAAGCAGCTATGGGTCTGGTCACCAGCTACACTGTGAACAGCGAGCTTGACCCGCCTTACTCGGGCTTGTGGGGCCTTTCACCCGGTGCCCCAGCCATCCGCGCCCTTCTAGACAAGTTGGACAGCCCCATTATCTCCCTGTACTTCAAACCTGACCCAAACACAGCGAGCTGATCTGCAGTTGTGCCTGAAGGAGCAGGGTTTTTGACACTAGGTGGTTGGGACGACAGGTTTGCTGAAGGCTCCCTGCAGTGGATCCCTGCCGATGCATCGTCGTGGACAGTTGGGATGAGTGATGTGCAGCTGGGAAGTGTGAAGCTGGATGTTTGTGATGGCAAATGCCCGTTTCTCCACGATTCTGGTAAGCTAATGGACTGGTGTGCCAATTAGGTCTCTCTGCGGCAATTGCCTGCGGCACCTCAGCCATTTCGCCGGTGCTGAGTACTACTCAGCTGGCAGCTCACGGTGGTTTGCCAGGGTTTGAGAGAATTGCCTGATATGCATTGTTCATTTGGTCAGACAGTTGCGAGGTACATACCATCAGCCAAAACAAGAGGGCCTGGGCCCTTAACAGAGGTAAACAATCACGACCATGGCTTACATTCTGTGTGCCATGCTGGCTGGCTGGATGGTTTATATGTATACATACTGGCACAGCTCTGGTATGTATGCCTCTTTGTATATACCACAATGCATTGCAGGTGGTTCCAGTGTATTGTCTATGCCAGATGCCCACAGAGATGCAGTCCGCCAAGCACTTGGGGCCGACACCGCCGGCAAAGTCCCTTGTGACTCGATCTCTAGTCTCCCAGACTTGACGTTTACTCTGGCTGGCACTGTCAAGATCAGCCTGCCTTCAAGCATCTACACCACAGAAGACTGTGGCTTGAGGATTCTCGGTGGCACTGAAAAGTATTGGGTTGGTGGGTATGCATTCATGCGATATTACTACCATGCATTTGACTATGGTAGGAGCCCACCATTGATCGGCATTGCCAAGGCTGCTGCATCAGGTTAAGCAGTCTTCTCTGCTGTTTGGCCTATTTGAAACGAGAGGCACCAAGCATTTCGATTGATCAACAGCGTCCAGATTCATATACCGTATATTAGGCTACTAGGCACTAATATGCACGATATATACATAGTATGTGTGTATGGAGGCAATGGGCTGGAGCCAACAGCAGCTTGCGACATGAATAAAGAATGGCCAGGAAGGGGTAATCCTGCAAGTGCAACCACCAAGTACTATAGTGTCGGGTGCAAGCTGTGATTTGGTTAGCAAACAAGTCTGGTGCTGTTCAAGAGGTGGTCGTCGGTGGTGTTCAACCCAGGATACTATCCTACCATCCCATCATCCTATCAATCCTACCAATCCTATCAATCCTATCAATCATTTTATGAATCCCATCAATCCTACCAGTCAAATTGTATTGACCAGCTACTGTTGTCTGTTGTGGCAGCCGGTCACACAGTGTGTAGGCTTTCTAGGCCGCCGCCGCTGTTGGCTCAGGGAGTTGTGGTGTCAAAGGTAGATAGCTATGTTTGTTAGCCAAGTTTTTGTTGGACAAAACTATGCTGTGCTCATTAGGTGTTGAATTGCTGACTGGATTGAGTACCTATAGGTATCATACCTCTCGTACCTCTCAGGTAGCATGATGGGGGGAATGCTACCAGCACTTGACACTATTAGCCACATTGGTTGTGTTTTGTTTGTTTCTTGGAAGCCCGCCAGAGTTTCCGTCTCTAGCATTGGATCCCCCCCCCCCCCCCGACCGTACCCGCACCTGCCACCTGCAATTGCACACAGTCAGGCCAGCTCCTGGTTGTGTCGTATGTCAGTCAGGCTATCACTAGTGACTGTGAAAGCCCCAGGATAGGGCTGTGGGCAGCTCAGGGTTGATTGACAACCCCTGCAACAGTATCCACTGCACCCTTTCACAATCAGCATACTCTGGGCAACTTGCCTGCAACTTGCCTGCAACTTGCCTGCAAATCTGGTTTTTAATAGTTGCAAACAATCAGCTATGCCCACAATGTGCCATCTGAAGCTACCCGTACGGCAGGGAATGTGAAGTCGACCCGACACACACATTACCCTCCCTCAACTTACGCTAGCGCTCTCTTGAAAGCGCTATGCGAGCTCATTCATTCATTCACTACCCGTCACTGAGTGCAGCACTCAGGCTGACTGTACACTGGTGAACGGCTGAATTGGAAATATCCCCAGTGTTGTTCGAACCAGGCTTGAACAACACCCCCCTGTCGCCGTTTACGTAAACGCCGTTAGCGTCGACATTAGCTAGTAGTAATCAGGTAATTAGGTACACCCTCTCAAGCCTCCCACAACACTGCACGCATGTTTACCTGCAGCCGTGGAAGGTACGACAGGGTTTTGTGGGACACTTTGGACATGCGATTGCGGTACGAATTCCAGTGCGGGCTAAGCATACAAGTCACGTAGGCCGCAATATATTGCACACCCGCTTACTTGGGATTGTATTGAGTGTAAAGTGTAGTAGCACAAAAGTATTGAGTTTGCTTGTACAGACAACCTGGTTATGGTTGAGAAGACGCCATTGATGATGTTGAGTACGAAGCGATGCTCTCCGTCAGCAATGCATGAGGCACTTGGCAGCGGGAGGTGGAGCTACACTGCGGGAGGTGGATCGTATACAACTGAATGAATCATTCCATCGACCAGATGCGGTGATGACCTGAGTGACATACTGTATTAATACCTGCACGTCTAAATGTCGTACGGTGCATTAATGACAATTCAGCATCCGCGTCGGACGTCCGTCGACGGAAGCGGATCAGCTGGTCGACGACAGTAGAATGCACATTGAACGTGCTACCCGGCGATTTACCATGGAGTTCATTGCCCCAGATATCCTTGTGAAAGTATGCTGTTAGCACCGGGTTGGACGTCTGTGAGAGCGGCGGCCCGCGGGTTCGTAATCGCCCATCAGCTGATGCTGCTGCAGCGGCACCACGGATATCTTAATGACCCCCGGTAGACCCCAGACGAGCCCATGCACACCCGTCCCGATGGTGTGACAGACGTGCTATTGATGGGAATATACCCAAGAAACAACACTTTGGCATTCTATGTTGCATGAGCTAAACTTTACACGTGTGCACATGCGCCCTTTGTATACAGAACACACCGCCAGAATGTCACAATCAACACTCTCACTCACACTCTCAGACAACTTGTACACTTCATGAGCCTGGAACATGCTGCTCCTGTAAGCTGCCCATAGTAGTCCTCACATCTGCTTGAGCCTCTGTCGCCTTTGACAGGCAGTTTATTGTTGCTAGATACCCGAGGCCAATGGCCGGAGTGGGCCTATGACTATGTCTATTTACTCCTCGCACAAAGGCCACACATGCCGTAAGTGGGGCAGGAACCTGAGCACAAACCACAATACCTATCACAGCCCCAAAGACTACAATGCAAAACTGCAGTCACTGAAGTTGCGCTAAACCTAGCCCCAAAGCCTTACCCCTAACCTTGTTAGCGTGCAATACAACCTCAGGCCCAGCCACTACAGGGCTTGGTGTGGCATGCAGCTGGTTGTGCATGGCCAATCCTGGTGAAGACATGAGTGTCACGGCATGACACTGCAGCTCTTGACAGTGCATCTGCCAGGTCAGTGACCTGTTGCATGGCTCAACTACTACCACAACTGTCTTGTTACCCGACTGCCTGCCTGCCTGCCTGCCTCTCTGCCCAAGTACAGTGCTGCACCCCACTGGCAGTGCGTGGTAACCCCAAGGCGCTGTTGCTGCAGCTGCTGCACTCTGCTGGTGCTGCGAACCATCATCGACTGATGGTGGTCATTGCCACATCCCGGAGTGCCGTTTCACTTCCTTGTGCAGATATCACACCACTGAACCAGATCGAGGGAAGCCAAACCTACCACTGTTGCCAGGTCCCCTGCTTCAAGCAGCAGTGGATCTCCGCACATCTTCTGTGCACCCATGATCAACTGTCCTTCAAACCTTCAAAGGATCTCCTAATCAATTTCACTGTGATCAAAAAACTGGCCCGCGCGGCTGCTGAGAGCTGAGGTAGAAGAAGTGTGCCGATATTTATATATAGAATTGTGGCCCCGGGCAACGAGTGTGTTAGCATAGTGAACTTCACGATGAAATTGCTTGAAATCGCTTGTGCACTAAGGATACTGCTGCTGCTGCTGCTGCTGCTGGTGATCATTGTCTGGGTTTCTTGTTGTTTCCAGAAGCCTCACATGACAAGCCCACACCAAGGGAAGCCGATACCAACCAACTTACTACTGCTGCTGCCAACATGACTGCTACCAACAGCAGCAGCAGCAGTTTATGGCTCAGCCAATCTTCTACGCAGCCAGTGTCTATTGTCAGCATTCTTTTCTGCTTCACTGATGGCTGAATCTGTTGGCCCAAAACGTGTTCTGATCGCAGCTAATAGCTCAGGTGAAAGTTTGCCGCTTTCGTCTGCCCCCAACCAGTGTATTGGTGCACACGCAATCCTGCATTTACTATGCATAGATGGCGCATGTATGTTGATTCCTTTTGTATTTATTACAGCCGGCACAAAGCTGTAAAATGACTTAGACATGATAAAGACATCTGCGGTCCACATTTGTTGCCATGTCCATAGTATGTCTGAATCTGTTAATAACGTTAGGTTGGGGATCTCCTGGCGAATTTGCTCCAAGTCATTATGTTCCTCCGGGGTATTTGGAGGCTCAGTAAACCACTCTACACTGGTTTCATGATTTAGGGCGGAGAGCTCCTGTAAACAACAGCAGCGGCAGCAGCACCAGTGGTGTGTTTTCAAATGGCATATTTAGACCGGCAAGCCTTCGGGCCAGGCTGGATGGCATACTCAGACCCACAAGCTCATCATGATCAGGACTGGTCAACAACACCACAGCTGCAGCCGCTGCAAAAAGGAGATGCTATATAAAGCCTCTGATGGTTGGTTCAGTATCTTGTACGGTACAGTGCAAACACATGCCACTTGGCGCGACTTGTGGGGTATATACATGCGACTTCCGGCAAACTGGCAGATACAAGCACACCTATGAGCCTCATGACTGTAGCCGTGTGCTAGATGTCAACTGTATCTATGTGGCGGAGCGGGCATTGTACAAACCCAGGCCGGGTCATCTTGAAGGGTCCACACATTGTTACAAAGATTTCTGAGATTGCAGCCTCTTGTCTGTGCATGATATCATATCAGTCAGCTGCACAGGACGATATCTGAAGTGTAGAGCATG
Source organism: Coelastrella sp. UTEX B 3026 (assembly GCA_002588565.1). Lineage (NCBI taxonomy): Eukaryota > Viridiplantae > Chlorophyta > Chlorophyceae > Sphaeropleales > Scenedesmaceae > Coelastrella > Coelastrella sp. UTEX B 3026. The sequence continues at coordinate 8,049 of NSMO01002570.1, forward strand.
CCAAGACGACCTTATCAGTCTTACCATCATGACATTGTTGGTTACGTTTATGAAGTAGCTTGTTGGTAGCTCCCTGCTGTAGTTTGATTTAGCTGCGGTACGTGTTGCCAGGTCACCACGCCTCATGTGGACAACTATACGCAGGCTGCGGCCACCACCCAACAACACTGGGGAGGTTGCAGGAGTTTTCGCAGGCACCTCAAAGCAAAACACGGCAGCAGCAGCAGCAAACAAGGGGATAGTTGAAGGCTGCCGGCATGCACTCTGCACCAGCAGCAGCAGCATGCGTGGCAATCACTGCAGTTCTAGCGAGATTAGTAAGCTGCGCACCACGCATGGTATGCATGAGCAGCTTCCAGCCGAATGTAAACAGCAGCAACTGCACAAAAAGTCCCACTGCTCAGCAGTGCTGCTGCTGCTGCAGTTATGGTATGGCTGCTCTGCTGCTGCCGCTGCCACTCCTCCTGCCGGCCTGCGCCTGATGCTGTTGCTCATCTGGTTGTCTTTTTGTGTTACAGCATACGTCGCAGCCCCTACGCTATGGCTTGTACATAGGGCAATCGGCCACCAGTGACAGGGCATAAGCTGCAGAAGTGTAAACCCTGAGGTCGGCAGTGCCTGAGTGCTGCTGCTGCTGCTGTTGTGCTATGGCTGCTGTTACTGTTGCCGCCTTTGCACAGACATAAAACCTGCCCCATCAGCCCGTAAGCCCTATCTTGTGGCTGCTATACCCAAAATCCACAAAGAAACGTAACATAACAAGTGATCTGCTGCTTACCTGGTTGAGATCTGCTGGTCTCCAGGCAGGCACATGGTAGAACAACCCCGGACAGTGACTAATGAATCTGTCAACCAGCTCAATCTGGATCAGGGTTGGAAATTTGTGATGCACTGCTGCTGCTGCCACTGCTGCCAGAGTCTCCCAGCTACCACGGGCCACATGATGCCGCTGCCATTGACTAATATCCAAACCAGCTTTCGTATCCGGAAGCCAAATCTGGCGTTTGATTCGTTGGAGATTGCGCTGGTCTGCTGCTGAGATTTTGCTGCAGCTTGCATTGCGGTAATGAGGCAAAGCTCCAATATGTCCGATGCAATCAAACGGAGTATGTACGTACGGGAGATCTAACGCGTGTGCGATTGCGTAAACGGCCATCATGCGAGTGGTTTGGCTGCCGAGGCCATCTTTTGTTTCCAGGGCGTATGTAACAGCTATGTTATTTTTGACCCAGGGGTTGTCAAATATCCGGGACTTTGGGCAGCCATAAGGAGTGGTAGGTGTCACGCCATCAGCTGATTGGGCTCGTGTGTCTGACTGCACCTGCAGCAAGCGCCGAAGAACTTCATTAATCTGAGACGGACTAGACTGCTGCTGCTGCTGCTGCTAGTCATGACCATGATCAATACCTTGCCAATACACTGCAGGCCACATGCGCTGATGCTCTATTTAGAATACAGATTAAGTCTGAATCAGCTCACCTGCGAATGCACGCAAGCCACAGCTAGGATCCATACAATCCAGCACAGCTGCTGATGCTGTACAGCATGTGTGTGCTTGCGGTGTCTTCTCATAACCAAAGGCCTTGATAGCAGCAGCTCAGTGCCATCCAATATTTCTCCACGCCTGTGGATATGACAGAGCGCCCCACACGTATTGTGCTCAAGTGATATTCGCCAAGAGTGCGCAGACTCTGAGAGTGTGCATAGGGTGACAATAAAGACGCCGGACAACGAGCGCAGGTGTTCAAGCCTCCATTACATTGGCCTCCTCACACATCAGACAGCACATGCAGCTAAGACGCACAGCTCAACAGGATTCAAACAGACAGCTGTACTGCCTCCGCGACGAGGAGACCGCGAGATCGCTTCAGCGAGTACTTGGCTTGATTGTTGGAGGCATTATACTTTAACAGCTGTAGACTTTATTTGCGATGTGAACAGTGCTAATGCGAATGCTGTTCAAGACAACGGCCAGCCATCATCCGCCAACACCAAGCTGATTGCCTTTGCTTTCAGAGAACCACAGCCAACAACACAGGCATATACAATTGTCCTTGATCAACAGCAACGCCGGCGATAAGGCCTGGAGCTGCGATGTCAGCAATCAAGCACTGCCAACTGGTGCACTCGGACCTCACTGCGGTGCTAATCAACACGTCAGACCCTTTTGCAGGTGCAGTACGACGACAGAAGACCACCAAGCGCGCCTTTAGCTGACAAGGCGCGGCTTCAGACAGGTATAACCAGAACACAACACACACTGCTCGCTCATAAAGCTGCTCAGCAGCTGCTAATCAGCTGACATCTGCTACATCAGTAACTCTTGCCGGCCATCTGAGTTGCAGCCGCTTGGACTGTTTGCTATCATCACAGAAAGCTGCAAGCAGCTGAGACAAACTGAGAGCCAACTCTTTGGCGTCAACTGTCTGCAACCCCTCTCACTGGTGTGCCAGCGTGTCAGCTTAGGGCGCCCATGCCGGCGTGGATAGTGCTGCACCACTGCTATCATCAGAAACTGCTCTGAAACAACCACTGGTCTGCCAGTACTAGCTGTCTGCATCTCTGCCATCTATAGCGCTGTCATTGAGTGCACAGCACACTACTGCTTTATGGTGCCCGCTGTACGTTCGAATGGCATCACCTGCACACATCCAGCAGATACTGGTGTTGCGTTCAATTGCACGGTTTGGTGAAGCAACAGCATGCGCTGTTTGCCAGTACTGACTTCGACAGACTCATCCACGGAAAGTGCCACACTGCTCAAACACAAACTACCACCAGACTCGAGCAGATTAGCACAGTCCCTTCCACCAGGGCAATCTCGCCAAGCCATTACTACCCTACTTGGGGCGGAACCACGCAATCAGGTGTGCTTGACTGCTAGTATATGGCAGTATTCCTGCTCGACCGCTAGTCCAAGGAATTATACTGCTTGACCGCTAGCCCATGGCAATGTGAACAGCGCCCAAAGGCACTGCTGCTATCAGCCCGTCAAACCCTGTCCCCCCACCTGATGACAGGTCCCACAGTCTTGCTGTTGCATCACTGCTGGCGGTGACCAGGTAGGCAGCATCAACACTGAACACACAATCCCACACCCAGCGAGTGTGACCCGTCAGCGTCCTGCGCCAGCGAGGGGAGTGATAGAGCAAGCGCAAAGCAAGTGAGATCAGGTTGTGGCACACGTCAATCCACACAACAGTGGGCAAGCTACAGAGCAATGCAGTGGTCATTCTTGGAAGGGTATATACTGTATACTCCTTGAAGGCAAATTGCCTTGTGGTTTCCAGTGTCGCTGCAGCCTGCCCTTATTGCTTAAAAACAACAGCAATGTATGAGTGCTATCTCACTGGCATACTGTTTCCATCCCTTGCGACCCCCATGGCGGGTCGCACCTGTCCAAAGTGAAGCCATCGAGATTCCATAGCTTGACCGTTTTGTCGCTGCTGGTGGTGGCCAACTGCTGGACATCAGGACTGATCAAACACTTCAGAATGTAACCCTGAACATACAAAAAAAGTCAGAAGCAGCAGTGTCATGAGGCATGAATCTTGACATGTGTCTTTAATAGCTCTGTATTGGAGGCTGTGGGCTGGAAGTGATGGTGATTGTTGCCTGTTGCTGGGAGTTGCTGTGCATGATTATATGCTGGATATTGCACGATGCAAGTGTGAGGCCGAAGAGGCCGCTGCTTACTAGAACCTTAAACCCAATAACCAGCAGCTGCACGGGGTCGAAACAACGAGCCCCTTCATCCAAATTGATGCCAACAAGTTGGCTAGCATGGCACCAACCTCATGTGCCCGTAGGTTGTGTAATGGTTTGAAGTGTGTGGTTAAGCTGGTCCCCCTCAGCATATCAGATACATAACATGCTGCCATACTGCCATCCAGTGCTACTGTGAGGCTTCTGACAGCAGTGCCGCAACGAATCAAGCTGCCGCAACCCACACAATGCTTCGACCCAACTCAACAACAGGCAAGCCACAAGCTTGAACTCAAGCTGTGACTAACTGGGTCAAGCACAAACCTGATGCGCTCGAAGTTTGTGTAGTGGCTCAAAATGTGTGGTCAAGCTGGTGCCCCTCAACATCCTCCAAACATAACATGTCCCATGATTGTTCGCTGCCACCACCATACTGCCATCCAGTGCTACTGTGAGGCTTCTAACAGCAGTGCCTACTTCTGGTACTAACTCACAGCTGCATGCATTGGCTGTCAGGTCCCACACACGTATATGACCAGTCTGGTCGCCTGGGGCACAACAGCAGCAGTAGCAGCAGTGTGGAGGTCACTTTTGTGAAGGTCAGCTTTGCTGTGGCGGCCTCTGGCACTAGCTCACACACGGACGGGGGCATTAGCTGTCAGGTTGAGCGGCAGCAGCGGCAGTGGTGTATGTATGACGAGTCTGCTGCGCTGTGCCAATCAAGTCTGAGTGACTGCTTACAACAGCATGCCTGCCGTTCAATCACACACTTTGCAACACTTTACAGCACCTCACGAGGATCCATCGTGCTTTATGGAAGACAGATGTACATAGAGATTGCTATGCTGCTACCTTAGTGCTGTGGGCACGGACGTCAGTCTGCGCTGCTGCTGCTGCTACTGCTGACAATGATGCCACAGAGGCAGTGCCAACAGCGCACAAGTCGCCAGTGCTATTTGCATACAAAGGTGTATACCGATAAGGGCCTTGACAAGCGCGGTTGCTTACCTGATATAAGCTCCCCCTGGTTTGGATGCAGCACCACTGTGTTGAC
>NSMO01002572.1:0-34371 GCA_002588565.1 Coelastrella sp. UTEX B 3026
GAGTTCAAACGTGATGCAGCCAACAGCTAGTGTGGCCAAACTTCATGGCTATTACAATCATACTGACAGTGATATCCTCATCACAGATCTGTCTAGACAGTGGTACGACAGTGTGCATGTAACAGCTTCAGACCTGCAGGTCAACTGGCAAAACGACAAGCCAGGCAATATGCACTGGTGTTGCAACTTGATTGAGATGCAGACAGCCCATCCAAAGCTGTCCAAGCCAGTGCTGCCAATAACGATTGCAACTGCCGGTGCCATGAGGGCACAAAGGAGACAGGCAGCAATTGAGTACCAAGATTCACACCTTGCTCCCCTGGCACATAAGATTCAACTCTATCCCAACTTGTGAGCAAGCATGGCTGAAGTCTCCGGCAAGCATGGCTGAAGTCTACGGCTGCCCTCAAACCCTACATCCAAAACGCACAACGCCTCTCTGCACTGCTTTATCTGTGCACGGACAACAACACATCTATGCGTACATTATAACAATAGAATGATCAGGATGCGCAGTCAGGGTACACTTTACTCTATGAGATTGTTGTGTTGATTAGCTTCAAGAATAGTTGTCTAAGCTGCAAAAACCCATATGATAGGACTGCCTCCAATGTGAGGCACCTTATCCATAGCTTACACATGCTATGCAGCTAGCTCTTAGTATGCACCATCTTGTCCAAACAAAGTAGCACATCTGCAAAGCACTATCATCACAAAAGCAGGTATGACCTGTACATGTAGGGCAAGCATTGCAACTGCTAGGTACCCAGACTGCCCACATCTGGCAGCAACAATGCATTGTGCATATGCGTCTCAAACTGACAACAAATTGTGGGTTGACATCAAGGACCAAAGGTTTCATACTGCCTTGACCAAAGCCAACATTGCATATTCTGGTCACAGACGTTGCACTAAGCAATGGCCATGTTAGCACACATGTGATTGGATGGTACATAGGAAGCTGACTGTTTCAAACATGGCATCAAAACATATCTTTAATACCAGGTGCACAGACCAGATTTGGAGGCAAGAATGCACCACATCACAGATCTCATGTGCACACACAGAGTCGGTCTGAGGCTGTGGATTGATCGATCAATTTCATGACAGATGCCAAAGTTCTGGCCTTCCTTGAAACAGCATAGACCGACCAACATGGCAAACAAAGTTGTACTAAACAATGTCGAACTGCTATCAATGTTACCTAGGGATTCAAAAGCAATATATAAAATGACTGAGCAGGGCATGGCGTCTGTCTCACATGTAGCCTGTGAACAATCAGCACAGATTATCATGACAGTTGTGCCACAAAGAGTGATTCTGAAGTGCACTGTATTTATCTGAGCCATGAAACATGTCAGCCCAACAAATGATTTGATGTGGGTCCTGTGTGGGCAGCACAGGCCTATGCTGCAATCGCCAAAATGGCTGCCATTGCTAGAGACTTAATCTAGGTTGTGCTACGGCAATCCGCACTTGGTATCGTGACAAAGTCCAGATCAGTGGCGAACAGATGAGCAGATTTGCCTACTGGAAAAACAAACGGGGTTACTACCAGTGTATTATCAATCCGCCCTGACTGCCAGGTGCCTGTTCTGTCTCCAAAACTTGGCACGCATTCTGAAGTCCAGCAACAATAATGCCAAACCAGTCACAAGCGTGCTCAACACCGCCTCAGCCATTGTGCATCCCAGCAAACACGCCCCGCCCACCAAAGGTACCAGCACCCTATAATAGACCCAACAATATGGGATTGCCACCGCAGCACCTGCCTGATACAGCACAGGGTTCACCACAAACAGAAACATGGCTTGCAAAACTGGCATGGAATGATACTGCTGAGCTACCTGGGTCGCTGTGGCGGCAATCACACCACCTAGATGCATGCAGACATGGTTCACGGTGGTGACTAATATCATCTCCGATAGCATACCCAAACTACGCATCCGCACCACCTTTTCAAGGTGTGCTATGACAGGCGACTGGTGATTTGTAGTGCGTCGGTGCTGCAAGTACCACAGCACAGCATGGGGTAGCATGCACGCAGCTAAGATTAAAGCTCTCATTGCTAGAAGGCGGGCTGCAGTTGGGTCTGAGTTGGCTTGCATGACTGTACCCAACTGTTGCAGGGCCAGCTTGCCTAAGGTGTGTAGTAAACCCAAGATAAACCACAGGGTTATACCCAAGTCCCAGCGGTGTAAGCTTGCGGCTTTGTAGCCTTGATATGATCGCTCTACTGCTGGGTTTGCAAAGCCAAAGAGAGCCCAAGTGACGGCGTTGATGCAGCAGCCAAGCATACCATGGTTTGCTGTAGCTCTGTGAGCATGTGTCACTGGTGATGGTACGGCACTAGGGCCACTGCTGCTGCTACTGCCTGCGCAAGTATCAGGTGTCTTCATTACGGCTGCAGCGCCTTCCGTTGTAGCAGGCTCGTCTGCTGGTGCTAGCCCCTTGGCAGTGCTGTGGTCGGCACCAGTTGTACCCTTTGCCGCGGCTTCTACTGCTGCTGGTGTGGGTGCTGGGAAAGTTTGCCCCCTGCCAAACCCAGCCCTAGCCACTGCCGAGTCCATGAATACCTTCTGCTGCTGCTGCAGCAAGCTCAGGCAGCTGCTCATGCTGTACTCACTGAACACTGTTGCAAGGGCATCACACACTGCACCAACAGTCTGCACCTTACTGAAGCACTCTTCGTTGTGCTGTGCTGTTGTTGATTCAACCGCTGTGCGATCTGCGGAGGTGCAATTGTCACTAGTATTGCTGGAAGCCTCGCAATCAGCTTGTGCTAGCAACATGATGGTTGACCAATCTTGCAGCACAGGCAGCAGCTTGTCATATGCGTGTACATACTCTGCATTGCAATCTTCTGTTGCAGCACTTGCTGCAGGTGCACATGCTGCGAGCTCTTGAGCGATAAGCTGCTGCCACTCTTGCTGTGCTGCATGTGGCAGCAGCAGCAGCGGCAGCTGAGCTATGACTCGCCCATCGCCTGTGTGCTGCTGGGAATCGGGACCTGCTGCACCTTGCTGAATATCTGATAGGCTTGAAGCCGTGTGCATGCTGCTCTCTTGCTGTCCCAGGCTGCTGCTGCCTGTGGCCGGCGCAATCTTTGCCCCGCCGCCGCCGTCATCGCCACTGCCGCTGCTGCTGCTGCTGTGAAGCTGTTTGTTTTGAGCTAGCAGCACGAGTGATAGCACCTGTCCAAGCTGCAACTGCTGCTCAGCACTGATATTGTGTTGCAGCAAATCGCCCCAGCTGACTTTCAGCTTGAAACAAGCTGTTGCAGCTGGACAAGCTGCATTTGCTGCTGTGAATAGTGACCGTAGATCCCACTCTTGGTCCCTGACAAGCAGTCCCTGTGGCTGCCTGATTACTACTGCTCTGATGCTGCTGTAGCCCTGATCAACCAAACCTTGGACAACACTCCGCTTCACAAGCAGATCTACATCTGACGCAGTACCTGATCCCCTGGAGACAGCCAGTACTGCAGGTTCCAATGCTACTCCTGCTTGTGCACTGGTGCCATCTTTGACTAGATCCTGCTGCTGTATACTCAGCAGGCTCCAACCAGGCCATTGCTGAATCATTCTGTCCGCAATCTGCATCAGCTGGCCCAGATCAGGAGATACTAAAGTGTCAACAGAGCAGCAGTTACCTACAGCTACTGTGGTGTACACCAGCTGATAACAGCCAGGGAATACACTGCACTGAGTGACTAAAGGTCTGGTGGCTAAGGATGACTGGTTGGCTGTCATGTGACCCTGCTCTGCTTCAGCCGGCAATGATTGTGCTGCTGCTACTGTGGCGCTGGGCTCTTCTGTAGGAGCAGCAGGCATGGGTCCAAGGTTTGCTGTCTGGAGTCCGCCATGCATTGCTGCTCGCATTGCTGCCGCCAGCTGCTGCTTGAAAGCTTCCAAATCTTCAGGCGCTATAAGCACAGCAGCAAAAACAATGCAGGACCAACATGAGCTGTGTCGTTGTCCACCTCTTATCAAGAGGTCAGTAAGCATAAAAGGTCAAAAAGATCAATACCAAGCTGTAGATAGTACAGCAGTATGAAGCAGATCTGAGATGGAAGCCAGCGTCACTGATAGGAGCTGTATGCAAGCAGCAGCTACATGCACACCGTGGCCACAATCTGTCTCACACCACGCCTGTTCAAGCAATGCCTGAAAACTGCTTACATGATGCAGTGAGGATTACCATTGTGAGACAGTATCAGTGCAGATGCTCAGTTTGAGCAGTTAAACCACCACCGGGATCGTAGTACATAGCCTGCCAATGTCACCACCACTGTGGCTTACTTGTAGTAGGTGGATGGGAGAACTTGAAGCTCGTCACACGGTTTGCAACAGGGCTCACATACAGCAGTGGATGGCGGGGTCTGGCAGGTGCTGGTGGGGCTGCATGATGCGTCATGGGGCCTGCTGGTGCTGCCACAGCAGGAGCTGGAGATGTGTCTGCTTCACTGTTGTCGCTCTTGCTACTGTTGCTACTGTTGCTGTGTGTTCCACTGCTGTTGCCAGCTCCTGCTGCTGCTGAAGTTCCGGGTTCCTCAAGAACCGTCAACGCGCTAGCCGCCGCTGCGGTAGCCTGTCTCTGCTGCTGCTGCTGCTGTCTCAGCAACCACTTCTTGTACGTTCTAGTCTCCAGATACGTTAGCAGCAACCCCGGCAATACAACATCGGACAGATGCACACTGATGCACCGAACAATCTCAGGCTGCAGCAGCTGCTGCAGCAAGCTCTTGGAGCTCGCTGACAGCAGCAGATCCTGCAGGCTGTGCAGCATGCAGCGGATTGAGCTGCATTGTGTGTAGGCTGGTCCTGCTAGATCTGCTGCTGTTGCTGCCATGCAGCTGAACGCTGCTCCAGCCCAGTAAGAGGGATAGGGGATACGTGCGAAGATACATGCCGTGTTTATGAACAGTAGACGGTGATGCCAGAGGACTGTCGACCACCTACAGGCACATAGTAACAGCCCCATGGCCAAACCATCAGCGACCTACATCCGTAAGGTGATTGTAAGCATTGGCGGATGCTGGACATGGTCGTGAATGCCACATACTGGCGATTTTTGAGGATGTTGTAGAAAATGTCAGTGAGCGCTCCAAATCAAAGGGAATGCAGCAGGGTAAATTCCCTGAGTTGATCAGGCATTATCACATTTTGCAATAATTTGTCTGTCTACCAATAGCAAGCAACGTAACAATCCGACAAAATGCTCGTAGCAAGGGTTGCTTCATTTGAAACAGATGCAGGCCGTGAGCAGATGACCTTTGACTCGCACCTGCCTTGTCCCGGCCTGCCAGCATGGCCAATGCCTAGGCCATACAGCATACGAGGAATGATGCTGTAGGGGCCTCGCCATCGCACGGTATAGCTCTTGTACGACATAGCATAGTACGCCAACACAGCCACGGATAGCGTGATCACTCGACTCCACCAGGCGGTGGCTTGCAGTGCCGTCTCTCTGCTGGATTCTGCATCTACTGTATTGCTGCTGTGGGACGCGATCGGGGCTAGCAGCCATGCTGGTATGTGTCCGAGGACAATGATAAAGGCCGAACCAAGGTCAAACAGGACTGCTCGGCGGCCGTGTTCTAGCCAGAAGGCTGTAGCTGTCGTTGGCGGTTGTGACATGAGTAGTGCCTGGTCGCTCAGCGCTACTCAGCACTCGGCGTTAAGAACTATGCAGAAGGCATTTGTTTAGGTAGCATGTGCATTCTGACGCCAACGCATCAGGGCAGCAATGCTGCGCGCACGTATGTCGTAAATGTGTGCCAAGGGCGTAGCCTCTTTCGGGTATGCTTGTGGCTGCGCGATGATGGTGATATGTGCCGTAGACCACTGTTTTATAACGAAGTGGTTACCGTGCTGATCGGCTAATTCATGGCTCTGTAGCCTTATCATGTGATTACCGCCCCTTGAGCCGATGCGCCAAACATCTGACACACTACCAGTTGAACCCAGACACCCGTGGCAGGAGCCCTTAATCATCCCTGCTGTACCTAGCACAGTGGCAACCAATCTGTGGGGTCGACCAATCGTCCAAGGTTGGCTGGTGGCATTGCGCTTTGACAATCAGAGTCGACAAATTACCAACTTCTCAGCCCAGTCATCCACCCGTAATATCACTCTTTGCCTCGCTTAACGCCAAGTCAGCTATCTCGTGCATAATCATCTAGGATCTTAGTCAGGTCCACCACACACATGCTGGGCATAACATCAAACAAGGATACCTGCAAGGCAACACAACAGCAGCGACACCTCAGCGCACAGTTACATCCAGCTTTGAAAGACTGAACACCACAAGCACGGGGTGCGTGGACTCCAGAGCGGTCACCTCTGAAGTCGTGCCAAAACGATCAGCATCGTGGTACAGTTGGCACTAGACTGCTTATGAAAAGTCCAATCAACGCTCAAGGCCCAGCAACGATCTGCAGCGCGGCATACTGCTTGATGTAAACTCCTGGCAAGTCACAAGCATCTGCAGTAGTCTGCCGAGGTGCAACCTCAAGCATGTGCGCTGTGGCATCAGTGTGCCGCTCACATAACTATATTCTGTCCACAGACAAGTACATGGCTGTGACAACTGGGCACTGCCCCTTGAACCGCTGACAACACTGTGTATTGACTTTGCAACCGCTGCTACTCTACATCCGCTATCATAGCCGGTTGTTTGGTCTCAGCAGCGCACTCTCACCCGTGTTTTTGCAGCCCCTAACTCAACAGGTATCTTTTTCAAGACTGCGGCTACATCACTCTCACGCATACCACTGCGACCTCCAGTGACCTGCACAACACATATACATGAAGTTCTGCCAAGGGATAAGTGAGCATTGGCAAGCGTGATGACATGCGTAGAGCTGTTGCATGTGCTGCGGTGCTACCGAGCTGTGGTAGCCTAGCGGTCACACCCATCCCCTTGAGGCGAAACCACACCATGCTGGGGCTGCTGGACTAGATCACCACCAAAACAAAGCTAAGACTAAAGCTGAGCTTGTGGTTACTGTTGTTGTCAGCCCCAGAAAAGCATTTACACCAGTGTCTGCTGCTGTATGTTGTGTTACCTCTGGCCCCAGCTTTGTTGCTAGTGCTTGGCTCATTTTGAGGCCGGGTACTGCTGACATGTCCCGCAGAAACAAGTGCCAGCCTGCAATGTCGACATACACATCACGACCTGCAGGGCAACGTGTGCTGGGTTGACAGTGACTATGACCAGATAAGGCAGGGCCGCCCATTGCTGGTTCGTTTGGTGCACGGCAAGATGGTTGTGTGACTGAGCGACAGCCAGCTGCATCACTGGCTACTGAGGCTCCGTGTAAGCTGGGGGCTGCTGAGTGAGCAGTAGCATCACGGATGTCATGTGTGATTGCAGGGTGTTCGCTTGCATGTATCGCCTTCCAGTGCACTAATGACGAGACCAACTTCAGCTTGGTCATGCCAAGGTGGAAACAGGCCCACCAAGGACACAACAAATATGTATCTAATTTCACGCTCACCAATCTTGTATGCGAGCTCCTCGTACGGGCTTTTTGACTTGCTGCCTTCAGACGATACAAGTTTTGCCAGGTCCAACCAACCCTCAACAACTGCAACCACCATACCACACCTCCTGTCATTCCAAGGTGAATGTGAACGTTACGCTGCCACATCCAGGCTGCAGGTGGTTCTGCGACTTGCAGCGACGACAGGCAGAACACGGTGAACAAAGCACCGTCTGCCGATTGTTTGCAGTTGCTGATCTGACACAGCAGACTGAGCACCTCTGCCATCGGTGCACTAGCTCATTGTCCTTGACCAGCGTCAGCTTACCATCTTTGCCCAATCCTCTGCTGACTACGCTGCTCCTTTGGTGCACTGGCAAACGCCCATGCAACAATGGCCTTGCACCTGCAGTAGGTGCGCTGGTCAGGTCGTGCTTCGCAGGCTTACAGTCAGTCCCCGCTGCACTTGTCGGTCATATATATTTAACGTACTCTGAGTGCCTTTGAAGCAAGTTTGCCTGCTTTGCAGCAGCATTGGGCTCAAGCGATGTCGGGGAGGACCAGTCACGTTATTCAGGCAGCACAAAACTCACACATGGCCTTATCTTGGGCTTGTTGTATTCTGGGCTTGTGTCGCTCGGGTTCGCCGTGCATGATCGTGTCCGATACCGGTCTCATGTCATTCGCAACGGTCCGATGGATTGAAAGCTGAGAAGAAGGCTCGCGCACGTCTCATTGGACCGTCCAATTTTTAGGTATACGTCCAATGCATAGCGTGCAGCACAGTTCGTTGCACAACCATGAGCTTTTCAATGTAGACTTTTGCGCTCAGGCGGTCTGCCAACATGCACGCCGAGGCATGTCTTCACTCATATTCGTAGCATGTAAATATAGTGATTGAGGGCCTGCAAGCGCGCAGTGTGCGCAGATGTCCGCGTTAAGGCTTGCAGCTGCTCCATCCACCGCAAGCAGCAGCTTATGCGCCCCCGGGGGGCCACGGCAGCACTTGCACGCACATTCCCCTCCGTCAGGCTATCTGGTATCTCCGGAAAACCAGCATGTTGTGCCGGCGCGGCCAGGGGAGGTCCAGCCGTTGAAGCTGGGCAGTAGCCTGGAGCTCAAGGTCAGTCTGTCGGGCACTTGCAGCAAGCGGCTTGCAGCAACATTCTGCTTAGATGATGAGTGAGAGCTATCAAAGAGTGTATTACACTCAAGCAGCTGTGCTGTAAAGCTTCCAAACGAACTGCTCGTGCTCAAACTACACAAGCTACAAGGAGTGCTGAACGACCACCACAAGGCAGCAGACGCCACCAAGATAAGCTGTTAGTTTGCCTAGAGAGCAAGCGACTAAGCAACTGCCCTACTCTTGAAGTAGCTCCCCGGCTTGCCTGCCATGCTTCTGCCCAGGTACCTTTGCTGGCTGCGCCGATGGCGGGTATCACTGCAGCGCCGCTTCGCTTGATGTACAGTCAGGTGGGTGCACAGGCTTCGCTGAGCTGCACAGAATAAATCACAGCAGCTCGCTGCTCGAGCCTGGTACCAGCATAAACACATGATGGCATCTTCCAAAGTAACAAACAGCTCTCCGAGAGATACATCACCACATCTTGCAGACAGTTGCAGTAGCCCAAGGTACTGAGAACACCTGGTGTCATTGCTGCAGCATCACCCTCTAAAGTGCATTAGGGATCAGTTATTAGCACGCCGTAATACAGTCTGGTCAAAGCTGTCTGTGCATATGGCGATGTTACCAGTCAACCAAGCAGCAGCAGCATGGCAGTCTCACATGCTGAGCTAGTGCTGAGCCCCACATGCTCCAGCTGGTGTCTAGGCCTACATCTCACCCAGTCTGTGGCACTGCATGTTGTGTCTCATATGTAGGCCGGTGCCAGCATGGCTGTCAGTGAGATGGTGATTGCCTCAACATTGCAAGAAGGCAACGCAGCTAGCAAACACCTCGCCAGGTGGCATCCCCGCGAGCAAATACGTTCAGTGCAGTTGTACGGCGTGCGACCAGACAGCATTGATTGGGCTTGCAGGTGCGACTAGCAGCATCACATCCTGTATGCTGCAGGCAGCTATGGCATTTACAGAAAGCATCATGCAACAACCCAAGAAACCAGCAGACAGCATTTAGACACAAACTCTCACATGTCTAGTGTGTCTCCCCCCTAAGGACAGCAAAGCTGGCACCCCATTTATCGTCAGTTCCAGAGGTTCTGTGCATCTCTCGCAAGTCTAGGCGGCTGGTCTTGAGGTCCATCACTCAGCTGACAAACTGTGCTGATTCATTACAGTGTCGGCACAGTCGACATGAGCCCAGCAGATGCTTATGATGTTGAGGTCTGATACAAAGTGCCACAAATGTATTCCTTTCTGCGTTAGGTCGCATTGCTGTTGATGTACCGTTGTAGGTACCTTGTTCAGGAGGCGGGTGTGCACCACATTGACCTGAACTTTGGATGCCCTGTGCGCAAGGTATGCTGTAACTGCACAGCCTCACGAACCTGAACAGAATGTACTGACCGGCTTGCCCAAGGAACCCTGTGAGACTCTGCTTTGATCCTGGTAGCCAACTTGCAATGTCAGTAATGAGCTATACTCAGTCTTGTGCAAGCATCACAGGTTGGCTGGTATTGAAGCACTCCTCGACGCAGGCTTCTTGAATGGGACAGTCCATGTATCTCAACAAAAGTTGCTTTGGGCAACTGCTGTTCAGCGCGATTTGTCTATGCTGTGATGACTTCATTGCGCTGCTGCACATCCAAGCATGAGCTCCAGGTTCTTGCTGGCCGGCCTTGCAGCGACTGCGCTGCAGCAGGCCGCAAACACTGCAAGAGTCTTGCTGACTCTGCGGTGTTAACTTTGAGTGCAACCTGATAACGAGCATGCTGCTTCAAGCATGAGCAGCTGCTGCATGTCTGACAGCAGCCTGGCAGGAAGTGCATCCGCACTGACAAGGCCCCAATATATTGTTACATACGCAGGTTACAGCCAAAGGTGGCGGAAGTGCCTTGCCTTTGAGGCCTCGTCTGTTCAGGCGTCTGGTGTCGGCAGCTGTACAAGCAGCAGGGCCGGATGTACCTGTTACAGTCAAATTGAGAATGGGCTTGACACCTGAGCTACTCACTTACAAGCAGGTGACATATAGCATATAGCAATAGCATTTAGCATATAGCGCAGCAATTCACCATTTACTGGTCCGCTCTGTTTTTGGGCTCGGCGCTTATGCTGCTTGCAACCTTGAGAGCATCCGACACCTGGCATGCAAGTATAGCCTGTCATCTTCTTGCTTCACGAGTGAGTCCTACACAGCACTCTCAGGCCGGTGAAGTGGCCTCTTCTTAGGTGCACCTGGCAACAGTATAACATATGTATCTGGGAGCAGGGCCCACACAAACCAGTATCTGTTCGACGAGGGATGTGTGCCGGCACACTTAGAAACACCTACTCATAAGCATGTAGTATGTGTGCTGTACTGGACACTTTCAGCTGCTAGGGTCTCTTGTTGCTCTGCTGTCTACATGCCCCAACACCAGCAGTAGCTGAATGTGGCCTGAATGTGGGGTACCGGGACCAGCATGCTTCCGTCTATACTTAGTAGATTTTATACTTGGTATATCTTTACATGCAGGCCGCTCGGATAGCTGCTGATGAAGGTGTGTCAGGCATTGTACTGCATGCTCGTACAGCTGATCAGCAGTACAACCCACCAGCACACTGGGAGGCTGTTCAGGAGCTGGTTCAGGCAGTACCACAGCTGCCTGTGATTGGCAACGGTGATGTCTTTGAAGCCGCAGATGCAGTTGAAATAATGAGGCAGACTGGTTGCAAAGGTGAGACTTCTGTTATAGTATGCTATCTGCTGCCGAATAGCTCTTGAAATATTTGCTAGTCTGTTGCAGGAGGAGAGTAATGGATAGGTTTTGTCGCAGGTGTGCTCCAGGATTAAAGCACCATATAAGTGCACTTGCAATCAATGCACTGAATTTCGTTCTGCACAAGTTATGATGGGGCATGGTTTGCCTCGAGCCTCTCCGCTGCTACAGCCCTTCAATGTAGGGCTCGTAACGCTGATACCAGGGCTTACCTTCATGATGTTGTAGGTGTAATGATAGGTCGAGCGGCACTTGGGCGGCCATGGCTGTTTGCTGAGTCAGCAGCTATGCTATCAGGCCACTGGCCAGATCAGCCCTCACCCAACCTCGGACAAGTGCTGGAGCTTGCACTGCAACATCTGCAAGCATGGGCTGAGTGGGATCAAGATGAACTGTAAGTGCTTGGTGGAATTCAATCACATTACAAAGCTGGCACTGCAGTTGTTTTGTGTACATGAGAATGTGCAGCTTTTACAGAATGTGGGCCTTGGTGGGTCCTGTATCTTGTGTATGTGGCCTGATGCTCTCCTGTGATCAAGTGTTGATTAACGTTGTGCAGTAAGTGATCAGCATGCTGTGTGGTTCTGTCTTTGTTTGTGCAGAGGTGCTGTGCTGAAAATGCGCAAGCTGATTCCTTGCTACTTACAAGGCTTCCAGACAGTCAGGCCCCATCTACAGGCTCAGCTGTTCGCAGCGACCACAACTTGCGACTGGCAGGCAGCTATTTCGGATCCAGACTGTTGGGGCTATGACCCACTGGAGAGCTTCCCAGCGTCTGCGCTGCGTGCAGCTCGCTACAAAGGTGGTCGTCAGCAAAATGGCGGGAAAGCAGCGAAGGTGGTGCTGCCTGTTGGCTGGCTGAGTGAGGGTGACGATCATGGTATACCTGATGGCTTGGATGACGCGGCCTGTGAGGGTTGAAGCAGTGTCATCAGCAGCCGAGTTGTCTCTGAGTCAAAGCTATAGCTTTGACTATCATCAGCCTATGTGCGTCGGCTTCGTCATTGACATGCATTGCTGCGGGGCTTTGGCTGCCGAAATGTTGTCGCGTGCTGGTATGTGTTGTTTCTGCCTCGTCCTGACAGGTGTAGCTTTGCACATGTGCATGGCACGACAGCTCTTGTCAGCGCATCTATCCTATTTGCATTGGCTCAGTCTCTTACATGTTTGAAGCTTATGAGCAGGGAACATGCTTCTGCCTTCATTTCCTGTTTGTTTTTCATTATGTTCAGAAATTATTATGAAGTTTTACTTCTGTTATGGAACAGCGCACAGCTGGCATCGCGAGGGCCTCTCGGCGACTGACAAACAGCGGCCGACAAACATAATCACGCAGTGCCGTGCATAAACACGTTCAACAGAACACGCATCGTGGTTCCGGTTCGTGGATCCCGTCGACAGTAAGCATGTCAGTGCAGTGTCCCGGAAGCAGAGTATCCCGCATCCGCCAACCGCCTGGCAGAATGTTGGGCCGGGCGGAGTTGCGGGGAAGTATGTCACGGCGGACGGCACGCTGTGGCACCCGAGTGCAGCACACGCATCTTCAAAACAACTCAGCCTTCTTCATACATATTGCATACCCTGAGCAATCGCGTGAGTGAGCAACACTTCAAGAGAAACATTAGTACCCCGCTGGAGCCCCGTCCTTTCGCGAGTCACTCTGACCGACCAACAATCCTCCCGACCTGCTAACACTACCAACTGAATCTTCATACACGACTTGTATCGCTTGTGAGATGCCCAATGAGAATGCTCCTGCTGCTACAGGAACTTGGCCTCGTTGTTGGAGGTACTGTACAAGGTTGGGTGGCAGTTGATGTGATGTGTGACCCCTGCGGCAGCAGCAGCGACCACGCTAGAATATGAAACAACACCTGTCACAAGAAACCCTGACAATTGACTGTGTCCTAGATGAGGCACAGCGCAGCGCTGCTCCACCACAAACACAGATCATCTGTACTGGGCAAACGCAGCACAGAGTGCCACACAGTCGCATGGCTGTCCGAGCGGCCTGCTGCCAACCCTGATAACAATCAGACGACAAGTCCAGCCCATTTTCTGCCTTGTTGTAAAATATGGCGGAAGGCCATAGCAGCAAAGCAGTTTCATATAAGTGTACCATTGGCTGCTGTATTACAGGTCTTACCAAGTGAAGTTCTCATAGTACATGTCATGTTTAGGTAGCAGTTGGTCATGTAGTCGTGGTGCTGACACAGCTTCAGTGACATCACAGCCCTCCAGCAACAACCTGTAGTACAAAGGAAACCACAACAGCAAAGTTCTGGCAACAGTAAAGCCTCCTACTTTGTTCACGTGTTACGACGTTGGATGGCATGGTTGAGGCCGTGGAAAGATGATATTGACGCATTCCCAGTCACAAAACAGGAGGCTTGCAAGTCATTCCCGGAGTAGAGAGAAGCACTAGCTTTATTACTTACCAAGGCACCTTTGAGTGTCTGTAGAGTAAGACCAACAATGAGTGGTTCTCACTAGCACCGGCAAGTGCTACAAGCCGCCCAGTAGGTTTGTGTGTTACAATGACATGGCTGATAACGGTCGCCTGCTATGGGCCATGAGGTTGGCAACGAAGGACGTTGTTGTGCAAGCACGTCGGAGACATACTCAGTCGTGAAAAAGGTTGTAGTCGGACACGGAGGAAGAAGCACTATCCAAACATCAAGTAAACGCACCTTGCCAGCGTTTGCAGTGTAGCACTGACGATCAATGGTCCACCACTCGCACCAGCAACTGCTACAAGCCTCCCAGTGGGTTTGTGTGTTACAATGATGGGTGACATGGCTGACAGCGGTCGCTTGCCGGGGGCAATGAAGTTGGCTTCAGCAGGATGGGGCGTTACTATACTGGATCTGCAACAGGAGTAACGGACCCATGTGAGACCCCACGATTGATATGCAATGGCACCTATGTCCTACATACCAAATGTGGTATGGATGCTTTGCTGCAGGGGGGGTAGCTGAAATGCAGCAGCAAGTTGTGTAGCGACCAAGTGTGACTAAGCAGATTGACAGCCCACAACCGCAGGTTCGGAGCGATTAGGTTTGAGAACAGCAAGCAACGTGCCAGAAGCATTCTACAGCAGTGCCATCAGGTACCACCAGAAGTCTGCCTGTGCACCGTATATTTAAAGGTTGGCAGATCCATGCTCAGAAGAAATGGTCGCCTGACACAGCTAGCAGATGCATTTCGAACAGTCCCAAACCCAGTGAGTGCTGGTGATCCTTATTTACTGACGCAGCCATTTGAACGGTCAACTGGAACAGCACGCTGGCTGCCATGCAGCACAGTCACTCACTTGTTTGGTTGTGCAAAGTCGTCCATTGTGTTGCCAAGAAGAATGCCAGTAGACTCTGACATAACGCCCGCACCGAAAGGCCCATTCACCTGCATTCGTGGAGAGTGTACATGGCGCTTGTTGCATTGGCTCCGTTTATTTTACATGGCGCATATGTCGTCAGACAGCAAGCATATCTGCCACACGTACTTGAAAGGCAATGTCAAACATAGGTACTTGCACATTAGTAGTTTAGCACATGTAAGGGACATCAATCAGCTAC
Organism: Coelastrella sp. UTEX B 3026; assembly: GCA_002588565.1. Lineage (NCBI taxonomy): Eukaryota > Viridiplantae > Chlorophyta > Chlorophyceae > Sphaeropleales > Scenedesmaceae > Coelastrella > Coelastrella sp. UTEX B 3026. Next base: position 14,940 of record NSMO01002572.1, read on the forward strand.
ACATCTGGGCCCTTGCCCTGAGTTAGGGGAAGTTACTAGCATCCCAAAGCATAGTGCAACCTCAAGTACCAGCAGACTATATACATATAAGGTGGCACCAAAATTCCCAGCAAAGCGGTGCCTGATGCACATAGTGCATTCTTTGGCAGCCAGTGGATCACTCACCGATGTTGTGAAGCTGACGGCATTTCTATCTTTGTCAACCACACAGAAATGACTGGTGCCTGATTCGTTTGCAGGGGCAACACCCAGCGGATTCCACCTGGACAGAGCATGCCAGTACCGGTGAGCAAGAAGGGGTGAATGAACGATACACAACATGGTTTGCATAGGCAAGGAGAGGAAGTAGCTAGTCCTGCTGGGCGCCACTTCTTCCAAGACGCCTCGCTGTGTTTGCATACAAGTTCCAAATGTAACGAAAGGTCTGCGTACAGACATCTGCAGCGCATCCTTGCATACGCACTCCTGACTACTGTAAGCCGAATCATTGCCGCACGTAGCAACCCCACAACGCTGCTGGGTAGTGCCTACTAGTAGAAGCCATTTGCATGACATGTCCATTTCTTAAGACCTGGTCGTAGATATCCAAAGCTCGCATGCATGCAAGCATTGAGCCTAAGCAGCACGCAGTATAGACCACATCTATAGGAAAACATACCTTCCACCATACAACTCATCCGCAATAACGCCGTTATCCAATGTAATATTCCGGAGCTGATCCACGAATTCATCACTTAGCAGGTCCTCCACAGCTGTGTTGATGCTGTCAGCGTGGTCAAAGGGCTGCTGAGGTGTACCCGGGTCACCCAGGGCAGTTCTCACGGCAAAACCATGCTTCATGGCCTCAACCTGTCACAGAGGGTCATCAAGAAGCATAGGGTCAGTGACTTGTGAGTGGAGACTTATACGTGTACCCAACTTCACAATTGTTTATTCATCCTGGTACATGGGAGAGCTACTTCGCTCATGGAGCCACGCTACACGGCCGACTCCACCAAAGCAGGCACCATGTTGGTTCTGCCCTGTGGTCTCTCAGGGTTATGTGAGAAGGATGCCATGCAGAAACACCCTGAATTTGAGTAACGCACCAAAGGACGTTTCACTCGCTACTTACAGCCAGCTAGGCACATATGTTCAAACGATCAGCAAAGCTGGCACTACTTGCTCTCACCAGTCGCTGTAACCCGAGGCCGCCATCCCTAGACGCATTTAATCCAAAGCTTGCCACTGGTCCTCCATCAGTGATGTTTGCCAGCTGTTTGGAGCTCTGTAATGTGTTGCCGTAACCCGCCAGGAACTTCAAAGCAAAAGCAATGACTGCTGCTGAGGATGGTGGGGGAGGTATGAGCAACTCCAGGTCTCCTAACTGCAGCAGCAAACAACAGAATGCAGGCAGACAGCAGTCAGAGGTTTTGAGCACAGTAGGGTTGTAGAGTGATGCAGTGAAAGGTGCTGAGGTTAGGCGGCTGAGACCTGGCAGTGAAATCAGCAACTCTGGTTTACCTGATTACAGGAATGCACAGCAGAGTGTTGAAGATGCAAGCAAACGGCAGTCATGGATTAGGGTCTGGGGATCTCATAGCTAATGCAGTGGCTGCTGCTGAGCATGGTGGGGGAAGAATGGACAACTTCAAGCCTTGACTGCAGCAGCGACCACCATCCGCTCATAAGAGCGAACAGCATCATGCACAGAACCTTTATTCGCGAGATGAAGCTTGTTTTTTGTTCTGATGGTCATTAGTGTTATCACTGTTTACTACGGTGCTGCTGTTGATTAAATGTATCAACCAGGTGCCACCTCAGCCAGGCAAGTTTGTCATGTGGGCGGCAGCCTGGTCAACACGGCAGCAGCACACCGCCATCAGCTTGTGCGGGACACCTGGCACATTACAACCCGCTTATGAACTTCTCTGCAATCACATCCAGATCATCAGCAGCACCGATGAACGGAACTTTGGATTAAGAACCAGTGTAGGTTTGCAGCTGAAGCAGGAAACAAGGAACAAGTACAATTGGAATACATAAACATACTACGCCATTTAGCAAATGGACACAGTAATGACACACCTGTGCTTTCAGCGGCTCCCGACTTGCCGGCTTGTACTGTACCCAGTCTTCAGCAGTGATGATCCCTCCTGCTGCTGCCAGCTCAGATGCCATGGCAGCAGCAACACCAGGGCTGGTCAGGTACCCGGCACCCTCACTGGCAACTGCATGGCACACAGCACACGGTTAATGCATAAGCGCCAGCTGAGTGGCCCAATGCAAGAAATCCGGCAATGCAAACACATTTCAAATTGAAGTATACATACTTATGAAGGGCAGCTTACTAGCGGACCTTGCAAAGGCTAAACCCCTCAATCACTCGTTCAACACTGAACACTGATACTTTACTGTGTTGCACCTGACAGTAATTGAGCTGCATGAGCAACTGCTCTAGCACTTGCTGTAAATGTCAAATCAAACCAAACTTGTGCAGATGGCTATGCACAACACCAAATAAGGCATTATAAGGACCTGCAGCTAGGCAAGCCAGTGCTCAAATACAACAACCCCCAGCAGCAGCAGCAGCTTACTTCTGTCCAAGGTGTCTGCCAACGCTGGTCTCTTGCAGCACAACTCCCCAATGTGTGGCAACCGCCATTGACCATCTTTGACTTGAATCATGAAAGCATTCCTCAATGCGGGGTTGGCCTGCAGGGAAACAGTGTGGCATCAGGCGACATCAGGCAAGACCAGCAAACAGTGTGTTACATATGGATAAACAGGCCAGCATGACATACATACCTTCATGAGCACATGCTCAGACCAAGTGAGCATCACTGAATAGTAGACAAGTCACAGGGAATGGGCTGAAAGTCTTGCTAGCACTACTTAACGGACGCCTTCTTGATTTGGTCATTGGCGGTTATCTCTGGCTGTGTGCGGTTGCTAGAGAAACTACTTTTTTCAGGGGTTGCAGCAACTGTGAGGGGTGACTAAAGCACCTGAGTTATCACAAGTGCCTTACAATACATACATCACTACATGAGATATATCAAATAGATACAATGGATCTTCTTACCGCTACTCTTTGTCTGTTGCTTGGCCCTGTGAGCGAATGTACCAGGTAAGGATGTGCTGCAAATCCATCACGAGCGAGCTTGGCTGCAGGCTGAACAAGGTCTGACCAGGCCTTCACACCATATCTAACACAGCAGCAGCAGCAACAATACGGCGCTTGACATAGCCACAAAGTAGGTAACTGAGCAGCCAGCATACAGACTGGTGACTCTGAGAACCCCGCTGCATGCAATACAGACCCATTACAGGTTGCATCAGCCAGCTGGCCGGCCAAAGGTGGCAGAATAAATCACCATATCACTACAGTTAGCAGCAGAAAACAAACGCCTGTCCGGAACTGCCAGCACCCAAACAGGAAGAGAGTTTGTGCTCAGAATTTTAGGGTTGTTTGCACACTGTCTGCCAGGCTACATGTTTCGGCATTGCAAAAGCCCAGCAGGGCTGCTGCGATGCAAAAGGGATTGTGCAGTGACTGCTGCCGTTTGCTTTTACCTGCTGTGCATTTCAGCTAGGCCTTGGAGCTCTCCGGGTACTGCCACAGCAAGACCACCAAAGAGAGATGCATTGCCCGGTAGACCTGCAGATGCATTGCGAATCAGGAATACATACGTATCTGTTGGGCTCAGATGAACATGCAATCCAATCTTGAATGGCTGTGGTCTCAGCAGCCAACATGTAGCAACACTGCAACTACATTATGACAAAATCAATCTTACCTAGTTGCATCTGGTCCTAGCCTTTGTTGCTTTCGATTGGCTTGCTAACGGGTGTGGAGAGTCTCGTCTATCTTGGTGAGGTATTTACTTTGATCTCTCTCTCGCTCTCGGCATGCGCAATCACACTGCACTGGCATATCTCACGGGATGGGCGCCATAGCTGGTACATGCCACCGCACGGCAATATCATGCAACTCAAACGCTTAGCAACCAGCATACCTACCAACAAAACACAGTTTCTCAGCAATCACAAGTTCTGATCCGCTGCACATGCACAATATTGTCTACAGTAATCAGCGTCGCCATGGCCTCAGTGGCCATTGGAAGGGCACCTCAATTCAATTCTGGAAGGACAAGGCGAAATTTGTACCATCATCTTGGAATTGTTGAAGGTGGAAACCACCCATAGCCACCCTCCCTCCGCTGCTAACTGCACGGGCTATCCAAGAGATGCTGAACATGCATGAATACTTACCGCTGCTGCTGCTGCCGCCGTGACAGTGCAGTGTAGTCTAGTGTCACAAGGAATGCCACAGCCAGTCCAATGTTGCAGACCCCTAAACCTTACCTGCATACATATCAGCTGTGGCAGCAGCCGGTGCCGTCTCTCTTGCATCAATGAACTCAGCACTCCCATTTGCCAGCCGCACCATGATGAATGCACCGCCTCCTAAGCCGCTGGACATCGGGTTCACCACACCCAGACATAGGGCCACAGCCACAGCAGCATCAACAGCATTGCCATCTTCAGTTAGGACGTCTCTGCCAATCTGGCTGCATCTGCTGTTGTCGGCAGCGACCATGCCGCGGGTAGCGCTGGCTCTGCGTGTGATGTTTCTGAAGTCAACCTGCATAAACAAGGTAGGAAAAGGTCCAACACTGTAAGATGGGTGTATTACAATTCCCAGGGTTCTAAGTCAGGGTTCTGAGTCAGCTATGACCTTGCTCACATTGCGGGAAAGCTGACGAAGCTGAAGAAGCTGAAGAAGCAATGCAGCAAATCTGGTTGCACCTGCTGTTGTGTGCATGCAGTGTCGAATCGTCTGAAACGCCACTTGGGTTGGTTTACTGTTGATGAGTGACTGCTACACCTGGTAACAGCTAACCATTGGAGAATTCAAACCACAAAGTGTGCCCACATGCCGACAGCGTACCTCAGGCAGCGGCAGCTTGTTGATGACTTCACACTGCAACCTTGAACCCTTGCAGGGCACAAAGTCAGGCCCTGGTTCTGCCAGCTGATCAAAACTGAGACCTCCCTCGTCCCAGATGCCTGTGGCTGGAGTCCCAGAGCCATCACTCAGGCCTGCTGCTGCTGCTGCTGCTGCTGTAGTGTTCGTACTGTTGCTGCTGGGATGGTATGGTGTGGTGGTTACTGCTGCTAGGACAACCAACACTACAAAAATAGAGCCTGCATGTGGCAAAACGAACGTGCTTTGTGTATTGTTTGGTAGTCTGCAAGTACCATGGCGTGCGCCAGCATGGAGTGTGCATGTCTGCAGCTGCTGCACCTGCTGCTGATGAACTGGGATTGCTATGACCTCCTGTGCAACGGCTAGGTGGCCAATGCTTGAGATGTTTTTGGTACCCTATTGACCAAACGATGATTGTGATGCACCAGGAACACGACAGCTGAAGATCGGTTTCGGCCTGCTATTGCTGTTGGGCAGAAGAAGTCAAGCAGCACACTGGCTTACCTACTACAGCATATGTCACAATGCTGCGCCTTTTAAGATTGGCTTGCTGCTCCCTACGCTTCCAAACGTTGAATCATTTATTTTTAGCTAATAGTCTTGGTTGGGTCTAGTTGGTTGTGCTCGTAGATCTACTTCTAGAAGTGATGCGCACCTGCTCTCCTGTTCTAACTCTTCAACTGTGCGCCAGCCCGTGTCCAAGCTAGCTAATGCATGATGACTGCCTGTAGGCCCTTGTTCTACATCTAGAGGGAAATACTTGCGGCCAGATGAGAATGGCATAGCGACAAACTTCCATATCCGTCCCAGCATCACAAGCTCAACTCCTACTCATGCGCGCAGCCAGGTGCAGAATGTACGAGAGCTTACACAAGATGCAATGATGCTGCTTATGACAGGTGGATCGGCAACTTCACTGCTCTTTGTGCGATTCCTGGTCGTATACAGACTGGTGGAACGTCGAAGGGGCGAGGCCAGCTTGACGATACTCAACGAGATCTGCAGAAACTCACAGACCAGCTACTGATTTGTAAGCTACCTTGAAGACTGCCACTTCTCAGCGCCAAAATTCTTCAGCTCTGCATGAGGCTGCTGGTCTGCCTGACTGTGCAGGTGACACAGTTGTGTATCTGCACCTAACAGCAGTCTGCGCTGCCTCAACGTTACAGTGCGTCGTGTGTGATGTGAGGTATAGCAAGGGCAATTGCACCATCTTGCTTTGAGAGGTACCGGCCCAGCGCCAAGTTGCCAGCAACCTTGGAACAAGTTCTGCTTGCTGTGTGCGGGGTCAATCTTGTCCAGTTGCGGAAATTGTAAAACTTCCACTTTCACAGGCTTCGCAATACCTGCGGATGATCACCGGCAGCTCCAACGAGCAAGGTGCGCTCGTGCACTCACACTGCTGCTGCTTCTGCGCACAAGGCAGTGCAAAGGCGGCAAGGAGGAGTGTTTGGCGAGCTTCAGGCTGTATGCATGGCCTGCAAATGTTGGGGCGTGGTGTCACGAAGGTTTACAGCTTGCGTTAATGGCTTTCCGGCAAAGTTCAGCGGGGTTGAAGAACAACGTCCCCAAAACTTCACCCCGGCGGTTGCCCGAGGGTGCGAGTATCAAAGCACACACTGGGATGCTCCCGGGTAACCTCCCAACCTTTTACGGGTGCAGTTGCTGCTTGAAGTGGCCTCAAATACTTGCTGCGGTGTCGGGCGCTGTCAGTGACAAAATCGTCTCGTCAACAGTGCGGGGTCACTACGGGTGCTGATCACAAGCCCGAGCACTAGCTGACGGCACACACAGACTAGATCACGCGCTTGTCAGCGGGAGGCTGTGCTGGATCTGCGCCTGTCTGTGACACAGTCGGGATGAGTGCGGTAGCAGCTCGGTCGAACGCAGGGAAAGCAGCTATCGCTGCTGGAGGCGTCGTAGTAGCTGGATATGGCGCCTATTATATGAGCAACATCAGCCAGGTGCAGAACTGCCTGGTAGCAGGAGTGACTGCTGTCTGTTTATGCAGCAACAGTAGTGCATGTACAGCTGCGCAGCACTCTAACTCAACGCTGCCTGCGGGGTGCATTTGACTAGTTGATGCGGTTTTGTTGCTGGCAATTGGCGTATTCTGTTACAGCACTGATACGCAGCACGAGCACGCCGACCAGGGTCCTTGCTGTCAGCGTTGCACCTACTGTTGCTTGCAAGCGACTCGCATGTTACGAGGTCTGGCGCTCCTCTCCACTGCCCTGTCACATGCGCTCGTGCTATCGTCTGTTGTCTGCGTCCAGGTCAAGCAACTACAGAAGGAGCAGGACGTCCTCTCAACAAAGCAGTATGTAGCCAAAGGCAGACTACGACGTGCAGAGAGCGACATCTCAGAGGCAGAAACAATGTTGAAAGTCTTGCAACAGCAAAGCGACCTCGACAGCAAAGCAGTAGCGGACATAACGCAGCAGCTAGAGGCAGCTAGGCTCAAAGTACAGCAGCTAGAAGCACAACAGCAACAGAAGGAATCAGACTTGCAACGAGCTCAGGCGGACATGGTGAAGGCACAGAAGCAGCGGGACCAGGCCAAAGGTGATATAGAAAGGTTCAGGAAGGAGGCTGCAATGGCGGAGAAGGCTCTAACAGCACTGAATGAGCAGGTGGCTCAAGCACGGAAGCAGCTTAACCCGTTGAATCACCCGTTAGTCCGGGACCTGTACAAAGGTTCCGGGCGCTGAGAGCTAGCAAACGCATTTCAAGTCCACATCTGTTCACACTTGAGCCTTTGATAGCAGTTGTGTATTGCTAGCACTGCGGCCTTGGCTGTGTGAATTGGCTGTATGTGCCTTGGATGCCAAACTCATGTTGACTTACCCTGTTTAGTTGGGACAGCTACAGGCTTATGCTTGCACACCCAATGCTCTCAAATAGTCTGATTCCAGGAGTCGCAGTGGCATTCATCTGGGCTGGCAGCATGCGGTAGCATTCTGTTTGCCCAGCACAGCATGTTGTTGTAGTTGCACAGCAGCCACTGGAGGACTGTCCAGCAGCAGTCAGTTCCGTCTGCCGTGGGCAGCTGCTGCTATGCCAGAGCCATTTCCGCAGGGGGTTCAGTCAGTGACTGCGATGTCAAGATGCGTGGGCCTGGCTTTTCCTGTTTGATATTTCTTGATCCAAGATTGGTAGAGTACTTTGCAGTCAACAGTATTGGGTTCAACCCACAAGTTGTAAGGCCATCGCAGCGCTGCGCAGGCTTTTGTATGTCTTTGGATGCATATGACTGTGGTACTTGCAGCAGCACGGCATTGTTCTTACTTATTGGTGGTGTTTGGGGTGTTTTTGACCTTGGGTGGTGTGGGGTGAAGCCTGTAAGAGTGTTTGAGAGCTGTACATGTCCGGTCACCATGTACGGTACAGGTCACACTGGTTGTCGTTCAAAATCGGCAAGATTCAGCTTGACAATCTGGAACTGATGCTTTGTGGTTCATGCATGAATTGTTCACTCTGCATAGTGCATAAAACTTTTAACGGTTAAACTATTAATGGTAACGGTTACTGTAGATGGGGCAGTAGATAGGCATGTCCGCATCAACCAGCACTGGCAGTCGACAGGCAGGCAGGTATCTGCCCCCTGATATCAGTTTGCCCGGCCACAGCACTTTGTTTCGGAACTTCCTGGGAGGAACTCTAAGAGGAACCCATCCTTGGTAACACAGTCAGGTATCTAAGCCACAGTGGCGTACCAACTAGTTGACTCAGGTTCTATGATTCCATCTCACTGTGGTTAAAGTTGTTTAAAAACCTCTCCAGGTGAGGTTCAACTACAACATTGCAAACCTTGAAATTCAGCCGACCAGGCCTCCAATCGCCGCCAAGAAGGCCTGCTACAGTCACGCTTCCTATGTCAATTGCCAACCGGCACAGTGTGCCACAAACTGGACGTGGACAACAGGTGTTAGGCGCTATTGCCATCAGATACCATCACTGTGCGTCACCAGCTGTCATTAAATGCCTTGGCATGACACCGTTATGTGACCAGCTTTTTTGGCGCTCAAGTGCCATCATATTGCCATGGCCACAGTTGCAGTTTACAGAACTTTGCTACAGCTCATGCAAGCATCATTGTCACGCACACTACAGCATCATACCACCGGCACTGTGGTGGGCTGTTTTGAAAGACTTGCAGCCCCTGAAAGGTGTTTCCGGCTTCGATGCAACGATCAGAGCGCCACACCAGCTAGCAGCATATTACATTGCAAGAACAGATACATGATGCCATGAGTCAACATCTCAACCATACGTACAAGTTAGAACAGCAGATAGACTAATAATCTACAGTAGATAATCACCAGCTCAGGTTTGAATCACCAGCAGCCACTGACCGGCCACTAGGGTGGTATGCAATCACAATGATACAAACAAAATTGCAGCCAGTCTGCTGGAGATTTCCAACCTTTTACGGCCCAGTACATGCTCCACCATTGTGAGTTCATCAGTTGGGGTTACGTGCATGAACAAACACTCATCTGGCAGTGATCTAAAAGCTTTGCATGTGCTTTGATGGATGTTTCAAGTCCACATACACAATCCTGCCGCACGACACATTGAACAAAGTGGTGTGAAAACCCACAAGCCAACTGGCAATCAGCTACCTCTGCAAGAGAACAAATCAGGCCCTGATCAGTTGCCAAGCTACTGCGGTCCGACTGAGTAGCGAATCACGTTGGTGGCAACAGTCCAAACTCCTCACAAGTTTGTTTTTCTCCGCAGGCACATGTTGATCACTCCCTGACATCAGGCTTCATGACCTGATACTGCAGCCTTCTGCATCTAGCTCCGGTGTAGGGGTTGCCGCTGGGGCTGCTGGCTAACCTTGAGGGTTCTAATGCGGTTTACAGCTGCTGCGATCTCAAACCGCCGGGGTCTAGCGAAATTGCCCAGCATCAGGTGTGGTGCAAGCACATCTAAGCCCTGCAGCCACAAGTAGACAACAGCAAAGTGAGTCAAGCTGCTTCCTCTGCATGGCTGTCTTGTCAGGTGCTTGCTTGGCAGTGACACGGTGACCTGTACTCAATTGACGTACCCGATCGGGTGTGCAGCAGACTGGGTGAGTTGTGCGCAATTGTAGCAGAGTTGAATGCCAGACTTGAATACAAGTGCCCCCTTGGGTCTAATATCCAGCCTAGATACAGAACCTTTATGCAAGATATTAACCAACTGCCACACAGCAAAAGCCTCTATTTGGCGGCACGCCAACTGTGTTGGTCCAAATCCTCACTCTGGAGTTCGATATGAAAACCATTGACATACTGGCCTCACTGCTGCAGCTCCCCCCTGATACAAAGACCAGGGAAATGGAAATTTCGCACGATTGCACTGATGAGACAGGCCTTGGCTTGCAGGCCTGCATCGCCTGGGCTGAGTACTTGCAAGACTACATTGCTGCTGCAATAATGTCAATGATGCTGTTATAGCTGATTGCAAGCAGGGAGATCGACAGGACCCCGGGCAACAGTGTCCATGAGCAACTTATAACTCGGCTGCTTGGGCTACAAACAGGCAAAAGCTGTACATCGGCGACTGACCACAACATGGTCGCAACACAAATCACAACGCTTCAGTACCATATCTGCCATATCATCCATCACAAGCATACTGGGACACAAAAATGCAGTTACTTGATCAGTTTGCGTCTTGATAACAGTACAGCAGTGTCTTACTATAGCAATGACACTCCCAGAGATCCAGATGATTATGCATAGGATTGTGAAGCGCATCTACTCTTGGGTCCCCAGCAACCTGTGTTGGCCAATGCAAACATCACCTGTTGTGGTAGCTTGCCAGTCATAGCTAACAGCACAAAAGTAGAATTTGAGTTGCCTTGTTGGTTCACCCAAACACAGTACAGCACCTCATTTCTGGCGTGGCAATGCAAGCAAGCACTCTTATGGCAGTCAATTTTTGCCTGGGTCCTGCAAGCTGTTCTGTACATGTCAGGGTCACCCGCAACCGACTCAGCACAACAAGAACAGCTCAGACAAGAAATTTGCTGTCCTCCAGCAGCTGTGATACCACCCTACCTGCAGTTCGAAGAGCTCTTCAAGCTCCTGCAACCACTGCAGTATAGTCTTTCCTGCCTGCTGCTGCTGCTGCTGCTGTTGTGGCAACTTGTCCTGCAGCCACTTCAATGCGTCAGCAATGGCTCGTGTCTGTGACCTGTCAAATAGCTGTTCAGCTGCAGAAAGCTGGATGTCCTGATCACCGTACTGCATGGCGTTCAAAATGGCAGATGTCAGAGTCGTAGGAAAGTTTTGCAGACACCGTAAGGTTCTTGTGTGCTTGTGAGGGCAGTACTGAGGGGCTTTCACAAAAGTACCGTGGACAGTTATGGCCACAAAGCGGATGGGAGGTGCCATACATGTGGCATTTAAACTGTTTGTGGGTGCAGAACTAGGCTGCATTTGTGGCTGTCTATGTCAGAGGGGCCTGAGCAGTTCAACCCGCAGCCAGGCAACCTGAAGGACTGATAGTCTGCCTCGGCAGGCTCTGAGAGCGCTGTTGTAGTACAGGCTACCCCTTGACACTCTTTTGAAGACGCTCGAGAACCGAGAGCGTGTCGACACGACACACCCCCCGCCCATCGCAGTAACACACCATCGTTTGGTGTTACTGACTGCTGATCTTGAGGTGCTATCGGACGGGAGCTGCCACGGGAGGACTCTGACTCCAGCTCGTTAGTACACATTTGTGCGCAGAATCGTGCGGTAAAGTAATGCCTCTGTTCACTGCGCGTGAGGTCGAGCGCTTGTCTTAATGTTTGCGAACCTGCCAGGCCTCTTAGAGTCCTGGTTCCAATAGCGATCTCTCCACTTTAGCCCTTCCGTGCGGCAAAGAATTAACTTCAGCATTACCGTAGAGCAATCTGCAGCCGATATGAGCGCCAGTGCGTCCCTCACCCATCATGGCACAGCTGTTCCGGACAGCAGCGGGAGGGAGGGTGTCAACACACCGGACCTGCTAGACGAAATAGGCAACAGCGTCTACGCCCTGGCTGTCAAGTGCTTTTCAGAGGGCAGATTCATGATGAGCGCATCCATAACTCTGGCAACCTCAGCTGCACTGCAGCTGATCCTGGTGATCCTGGTGTTGTGTGCTGTTTTGCATAAAGATGAACTGGCAACAAACCTGACCCCTTCTGAGCAAGACTTAACGCAGATGCAGCTTAAGGCACTGCAGCTCCAAGTTTGCAGCATATTTACAGCTCTCCAGAACAGCTCAATGGGGGACTTCTCAGCCCCGGCCGCTCAGGCTTGTGGCATGTTGCTATCAGGTGTCAACAACAACAGCACCAATAATGCAGCGGCCGCTGAGCAACAGCCACTACCTTGGTTGAAAGACATCATCGTGAACGCAACCAAGAACACTAAGTCTTCATTCACCATGTTGAAACACATGTATGGCATACCAGGAGAAGTTGTTGCCTTTACACCAGCAGGGCAGTCACAGCGTGTCGTGGTACTTATTGTATCAACCCTTTCATTATTGATCTTGGCATTATTGGTGGTATCCGAGGTCCTTGAGGCTTGTCAGCTAGCTTATGTCACGCTTGTGTATGCTGGCCGTCTAAGGCTGTCAACGCTCAGGCCCCACCATGCCACTATGGCAACACGGCTGGTCCGCAAACACTTTCAAGCCAAACGACATTTGGTCATTCTTGCACTGCTCGCACCTGCACTTCAGCTGATCATCGCTGTTCTGGTCTATGTAGTGGGTTTGCTGTTGATGATCAACATGAGCTTCACAACGGACTTGGTACAAATCCTCATCAATTCGGTTGCACTAGCTTTCATTTTGGAGATTGACAACAAGTTTGGTGCAATGTTTGCGATTCGACTGCTGCCAGGTGCGAAGGATTCAGCTACAACTTCGCAAAGGGCATTCAGGCAAGATGAGGCAAGCAATGACATGCTGTACACGCAACGTGATGTGTTGTTGACATCAGCAGTGTCATACCCGCTTGACGATGTGTTGCTCATATACTATCTCATCTCTGTAGGACTACTGTGTCTTGTTGTCATTTCACCTGCCCTGATCATGTACTTTGGCAATTTGCTGAGCGAGCAAGGCGGAAACACGGGTCTTTTCTGGGCATCTTTTGCATTAAGCTGGAAACTCCTTGTTGTCATGTTGCAGATTGTGCAGTATCACCCCATCCAACCGTTGCGTAGAGTAACATTGATCAACATGACAACTATTGCCAGTTTAGCGATTTGTGGTCCAATGATCAACTATGTGCTGCCCCTGATCTGGCTGTTATTAGCCCAGCATGGAGGATATACCCTGTCTCAATGGGCACCAGCAACTGCCAGCGCTCTTGTCGCGTCGATCATCATGTTCGTTTACAGCACATATTTTGTATGGTACATAGTCACTCGCACTCCTCGGGGAATGAGAGTCTGGGTGGCTGTGCGTAGAGCCTTGTGTCACTAACCTTGTGTCTCAGATACATCGCCCCTGGGTCCATTTCAAAAATAGGGTATGTATGGTAGTTGTTCAACAGCCTCAGATGGCTTGTGATACATGGTCATCTCACTGTCACCACCAAGTGCAGACTTACGTTCATTCCAGCCTGTTTCTAGTATCCCTAGATGCAACAGTTGTCTTTGCAACGTGGTCACCACATGCTGGCCAGCTGCATCGGTTCCATGATATGTATTTGTTGATGAAAGCTACGTTGTGGAGGTTGGCTAGTACTCCTATGCAAAAGAGAGGGTGGCAGTATGCTGAACGCCCCTTGCAGCAAGTGTGGCCGCAAGATGAGCTTCAAAAGCCGCACTATGCTGACATTTTGCTGCCAATTGGTGCCATTAATACATCTACATGTACACACGTGATGGTCATCCCTAACAGCTTGCCCCATTTTTCGGTCCGTTCACCATGATTTGATTGCCTTAATGCTATGCTTCAAGCATAGTACATATGGCTGTTTTGCTGTCGTACTCCCAGGTTCTCCTGATAGCAGATGCCTGCAATATGAATGTTTGAGGGGTTGATGTGTGGGACTTTTGTGGATTAGTTGTGGATTGGTACAGTTTTGTGTGTATGACTGATGTGGTGCTTATATTGTGCTATGCTTGCTAGGGCTTGGTCTTTTGTTAGCCCTGAGGTTGATGGTGTGCACATATTCGATACCCCTTACTCATTATATATATGAGTATATACTGACTTTCGAAACTGATTGCAGCCACGAGAACCCAACATTGCATGTGGCATACAGCCATGTGCTTGGCATTCTATGTTGCATGAGCTAAATTTGATAAGGAACAAAGGAACCGTGCGTAACAAAACGCAATGCAGGCTGGCAACAATGCAGCCAATGTGCTTCAGAGCATCATAGGCACTTCAGAACTGGCAGTGCCAGAACAGCCCTTCACAGTACCTGTCATGACCTGATCAGGTGTCCGTGATAGTCAGGTTCTACCACAGTACGCCCACTGCAAACCATAATTGCACCTAAGGTGTAATCAGGAGTAGCCATGACAGTTGCTATTAAGCCAGCTGAGAGTGCCAAACTGATGTGGACCATGAGGACAACAGTGATTTGCAGCTACCCTGCAGATGACCAACATCTTGCAGGTTGCACTTGACTTGCAGCAGCTGTGCCCGATTCAGCGGCCCTGAAACAGATAACACTGCACCCACTGCACTAAATACATCCTGCAACAAGCAGCTTCAAGTGCATTTGAGCAACGTAGATGTCAAACAACCGCATCACACGCACCTGTGTGTGATGCAAGCCCCGCACATGTTGCTTGACACTAAGCTAGTCATCCCCAGCACCTCCCCTGTAACCGTGACTGACACTCGTTGTCTAAGAACCCACACGAGCCAAGCCTCGCAGACGGTATGCTGCTGAAACGGGACTACCACAACAGCCAACTCTCAAACAGGTAGGACCCAAAAACTACACCAATGCGACTAGAACAACGCAACAACAGCCTAGAATGTACCATATGCAACGATCAAACAAGACAACCAAGCAGAAAACATGATACACCGTGTAGCATGCGTACCTGTATATGATGCAACCCCCGCACGTGCGTCTTGACACCCCTGTAGTCATCCCCACCACCTCCACTGTAAACCCTGATTGGCACTCGTGGCGTAAACCACACGCCAGGCTCTGCTGATTTCACAGCTGCAGCTGCAGCAGCTGCTGTTTGCACCCCAGCTGCTGCCATTGTGGCTGCATGTCGCGCTGCTATGTCATGTGCTGCGCGTGTTTGGTCGCTGGGTATGTAGTTGTCCATGACAATGACGGTGTCAGCATCTGCAAAGTAATCACCACTGCCCCCCATCACCTGGCAGGGGGAATTAGCAGACAACAGCAGCGGAAGGTCAGTTGACTGCTCAAGACTAAGAAGCCGCATTAGCCTGCCAAGTCGTTATTGACATCAGCTTTTATGATGATCTTGGCGGTGATGTTGCTTTGCACCAAGTAACGTTGCCGACTCCGCCAGAGCACTGGTGAGATTGTATAGTCACTGTGCAGACTTAATCTGATAACCCATGATTGAGGTTTTGGTTGTGCTGCAGAACACAGAAGCCATGATCACAACTGCGGCTTACTTACCAAAACAGTTGACACACCTGCAGATCTGAGCATCCTGCAATGCAAAAAGAGCCCATATCATGTCATATCAGATCATGTCATATCATGCCAGATCGTGTCATGTGAGCACCCAAAACAACAGGACAAGGCAGGTAGCTCAGTCGCATGCACTGCTGAGAGGCCTGTTGCTAAGGCAAAAAACAACTTAACACCCACAATGTCACCTCAGGTATGAGTTGGTGGCCTGTTGTGCAGCTTCAATGTCACGTGCAGCAGCAATGACTGCATCACATCTCTGCTATACAGAGGAGACTCACGCTATCTTGGTGTTGAAAGGTGTGATAGGTTCTTTGTCAGGTGCTACCAGTGCTGCCATACGAGTGTCCCGCATCATGAAGTTTGTTGCACACGTGTCTTCATCCATCAGCAACACTGATGAACCCAACTCAAGTGCTTCCTGCAGCACACAGACAGTCAGTGCACGTGCTGGATGTGAGAAACTTGAAGCGCTGTTATGATTTCTGTGCCGTATGACGTCTGGATGGCTTGATGTCAGCTGTGCTTGCTGAGGTTCGCATGCAATGGAAGAAGGGGGGAGATGGGGAGCGAATTAGGATTTTGCAGTCTAGGTCATAGCCAGTCAACAAGAAACCCACATTTGTGCACTTGTCAGCATGCTTGCAACTAGGCAGCATCTGCCAGTTCCTACTAAGAGTACTTGCCTGTATGCTTGCGGCTTGTGATGTATTCCCGCGTGCATCATCACTGCAAAAAGCACTAGTGCTACTCCTGCCTGGCAATCCCGTGTATAATCACAGCATGGGCTAGTGAGGAGTAGGTAGAGTCTGTTCAACTTCCACCACACTTGAACTCCTTGAAGCCCACATGACATCACTTGCCTGTATGTTTGCCGCTTGTGATGTACTTCCACTGGCATCATCACTGCAGAAAGCACTAGTGCTAGTGCCGCCTGGTAGATTGTTTATGTAGGGACTGATGTCCACTGCTTCAACACGTCGGCCGTCTTCTGCTGACACCTTGACGGCATCCGGGTGCATCACAACCAACTCACGACCATCAGCAGGGACCTGCAACAACAGTGCACTGCGGTTGAGCCATTTTCTGCTGGAGAATGCAGTGAGCACAATGCAGTGAACAATGCAGTGAATAGTGCAGTGAGCACAATGCAGTGAACAATGCAGTGAATAGTGCAGTGAGCACAATGCAGTGAGCACAATGCAGTGAGCACAATGCAGTGAGCACAATGCAGTGAGCACAATGCAGTGAACAATGCAGTGAATAGTGCAGTGAGGACAAAGCAGTGAGGATATTGCAGTGAATAATGCAGTGAGGACAACCTGTTGTCAAGCAGGTTACAACGTTGGCAGCAACTCAGACAGAACAGGTTTGTGTCTAATTTGGGTGAACGCTCCGGCACGGTGCTGAAGGCTGCAAGCACTTGTGAGTCTACGTCAGAATGAGGTACTTATGCTCTCAGCCGGCTTCAGGGAAGCAGCCAACGCACTGCTGACCCTGACCTTGTTGTATACGCCAGCTTCCAGGGCTTGCAGCAGTGTACTTTTGCCATGAAAGCCTCCACCAGCAATCAGTGTGATGCCTCTGCGGATGCCCATACCTCTTACTGCCCCTCTGTGTGGTAGCTGTATTGTCACAGCCAGAGAGGGAGGGCTCTGGAAGGGCACTAGACTAGGGCTTGTGGCCATTGGAAGATCACTGGCACCACTGCATGACATAACACGACCATGCTCATCAGCTATCAGTAGGATGATTTGTCAGTCAAAGTGCTGACTGCCTAGACAACTGTCTATGGCTCTATGGCAGGCCAGTGCCTGGTGTGCTGGTGGTTGTGAAGGTCAAGGACATTGGGGCTTGACCACATGTCAATTCCACCAAGGCAGACTGACTTGATGCACCAAGAGCATGTGGCCTCTCAAAGGTTGTGCGGCTGAGAACAGGAGACACGGAAATGTTGACTGCGGCCATTGCTGACAGACACGTTGCAATGCACTGTCTGCAATCAGTCAAAAACAAGCAGCCAAGCTTCTGTGAACCCAGCTATCATGACCTGTATCGGATGTAAGTGCTGTATTCAGAGCTAGCTCCACTTGCCTTATTGCCTTTCAAATCAGAGGTTTGGTTGTGGGCTTGACAGCTGCCAGTGAGCAACAATTCTGAGTGCACATGTTCTTGAGCATACCGGTATGGCTCTATCCCCCACATATCTCTCCGGTCCCAGAACTCTCAAGGCCACTGTGTGTTGTATCGTGCGTATCCACCACCAGCCGTGGATGCTCAGTCAATAACCATGTCTCATATGCACACTAGGAATAAAAAGTCGTCGCCTGTACACAACCACAGGCAAGCAGGCTGCAAGGTAACAAAGATCTCACTAAGATTGTAACCCTATATGGCAACATGTATACCAACCTTTTCCTGGGCAGTACAGCTCCATCTCCCACCAACCCCACCAGCCCCAGGCCTGGCAGGGCAGCCCTCAGGGCCTCGGTATCCTCTACTGTCTGTATGTGACACCAGATAGCTGCTGCATCAAGGGAGGAGTACAGCAAACCAGCACGCACTGCCCTGCAAGGCAGCAACAACCACAAGCAAGCCAGTCGGCAGTACTGTTGGTGTGTGACGCCAGACTACAGCACGTGTAACTTGATTATGATGTTAGTGAAGTCATCAGCCAGTAGACAGTGCTGTCTGTGACATGTGTTGTGCCAGACAGCTGCTCCATCAAGTGAGAACTACAGCAGACAAGCACGTACTGTCCTGAAAGGCAACAGCAAACGTCAGCCGACTGTGCAAAACGGTATACTGCAAATTTTCTGGGGTCCTGGTGAGTCAGTCCAAGGATTATCTGTGCCAGATAAGTTCGTACAATAAAACCTTGGCTGACATGGGGGGGGGGGGGGGGCATGTTGCAAATCAGCTGCTAGATAAACTCCCAAATCGGGGTCCACGCATTTACCCTGTGGCACATTTGTAATCGTGTGGAATCGGATTCATCTGCAAACAAACCTCCAGCACACCATGTAGCAATGTGCCAGACTATGCGCAATTGCTGGAGCGTCATGGTGTGGTATCTCAGCTCTACACACCAGCCATAGCTCTATGGCAATTGGCCCCGCGCCCCGTTCCAGAGGCGTGGTGTGGTATAACAGACCACCCTGACTGACCTGTCTAAATGTTGTGTGACTATCTGTGCGGCCCAAGGTCCCATAATGCTTCGTCCCTGGGCAGGTAACCCCACTGTAAAGCGGCCCTCAACAGCACCATCAGCGGATATGAGTACAGCAGTACGTTCTAAGACATGCTGACCTGCACAAACAGCACAATCAGCAGTGAAACTGGACGCAGCAAACATGACACACTGCAGTAAGCTACGTTGTAGCACACTGCTGTTAGCAGATTGCTTTTATCAGCTGCAGCAGCAATCTTGCTGTAGCTGATAACAAACTGATCAACCAAACCGATCAGCCCAGCAGCCACCATCATAACCACCTGCCATTGTCATACATGTAACAGCCAAGCCACGACAGAAAGTGTGACAAACATGCTGGCACTGACCGATAGCTGATAACGTGTTGCACTGCACAGCCACATTGCCACTTATTGTGCTGCAGCAAACCTTGGAAGGCTCACGAACCTCCGGCTGTTGACCACATGCTGACCTGGCATGTCCACTGTTACATCCCCTCCCTTAGCCCCATGCCATCCTGTAGCTTGACCTTGGGCTGCAGCACTGGCACGGTTGGCTTCAGCAGCAAATGATCGAGCTAGGAAGTCTCCCAGAGCTGTGCGGCGCAGTTTGGTGGACCACAGCTCAGCAGGATATCCAGCAACAGCAG
>NSMO01002573.1:0-10084 GCA_002588565.1 Coelastrella sp. UTEX B 3026
ACAACTGCTGTTGAGCTGTCTTTCACCACCACAGGGTGTGTGGCGGGGCAGGTGGTGGTGCCGTCAGCCAGACACTTGTCAAGCAGGCCATCCTTGTTCAAGGCTGGGATGGTGAAGCCTGCCTTGGTGCATTTGCACTTGTTCTCTGCAGCGTCGAGCTGGCTGTCTGGGATGCTGGAGCAGTTGGCCTGCATATGCAACATAGGTCTTGGTTTTGACAGCCAGCTTTTGGCGGTATGCTGTATCTTGGACATGCAAGCCCACGAGGTCTCCAAAGCCTCATTCTACTGATTGCAGGGTTGTGAAAGCATCTGTCGAAGGACCCTAGTAGCATCCAGAAGTTCAAGCCACAATGCTATTCAGGCGCAGCAGTCATGCCAGCAGGAGGCAGATGCTCAACAAAGAACAAGCTGCTGCTACTTACTGGTGGTGGAGGGCAGGCTGTTGTGTTGCAAGCCAGTTGGCGGGTATCACCCTGCTTAGCTTCACAGGGCTTGCCACCATTAGAAGCAGGTACTGTGATGCTGTAGGTTGACGTCTGGAAGCCAGATTGGCCACAGGCAGTCACGTTGCAAGCTGAGTACTCAGACCTGCGGAAGGGAGCAAGTGCCGGGGAGCAGTGCTAAACATGGGAGGCAACAAGGAGTCGATGAATGCAGCATAGCATCAACCCTGATCTGTACAGGTTGTAACCGCACATTTGTGACGCACACTGCATCCACACGTGGACCTGAGTCATTCTGGCCTCGGGCTGGCACATGTGAATTGTCAGTTGTCCAGCATGTCAAAGCAGCTGCAACACCAGATGTACTTGAAACTGGCAATGCATGTGCTTACCAGCTGCCTACGCAGTCCACTGCAGTGGGTGCTGGAGATGGAGATGGGACGGGGGCCTTGTTGCAGGGGGCCACAGCACTCATAGTTGTGCTTGCCCTTGATGCAGCTGCAGGTATGAAGAAAGAGATGCAACATATGTGTAAGGGGTTTGCGGACCTGGGGTATTGTGCAGTCTAGAGGGATGCGATGGTTTGCAAGGGGCAACATATGCACAAGATGTGCAGGCAAGCTGTGCAAGCGCTTCAGCTGACTGAATGATACACCCAAGAGCTGTAGCAGGAGAATCTCCTGAAGGAGCGTTCGTGGATAGCCGGTGACGTGGGGAGAGCCCTGCATACTGCTTACCATTGGCTTTAATGGTCTTGCCAGTAGCTGCGATGGCAGCTAGTGTTGTTTTGTAGTACGTGCTCTGGATGCCAACTCTACAGCTACTGCGGCCCCGATTCGCGGCGTTGAATAGCAAACTCAAGCGTGCGGAGCTTGCTTGCCGCCACTGAACACGAGCCACGAAAGAGGCATAATTGGCCAGGTCGTTCTGCAAACAGCGGCAGAACAGTACAAGTCAGCTACATGTCGATGACGCGCTGATCATGTGCACAAAGCCAAGCCAATTTATTCTGATACAATCGCGCGTGCACATGCGAACCTGCAACCACCGGATAGGCCAATCAAATTGTCTACAGCAGTTGATGTCGCTGCGACTGATGCTGAAGCCAATCACGGCACCTCAGCGACCTGTTACGAAGGCAGCTTACCGGATCAACAATATTTTTGACATTCCGGCAAGATGGAGGGTTTGTCCCAGTCGAGCTGACTGTGACGCCAACGACTTGTTGAACATCGCCGCGGACTCGAGCTTGAAATACTCTGTTGAAACCCGCCAAGGCTGCATCTGAGCATTTTCCGTTCAGCGCAATTGAGACTTGTAGATATCTGGTTGTCGTCGACTGTGCCAACGTCCTCGCATGTGTCAATTGACACAAGATTGTCAACCACAGCGCAATGGCCGCGGCTCTCCTCATCTTGACCTCTGCACCAAAGCAGCTCTGCGCAGAGTCTGCACCAACCCACGTGGGAGCAAAGTTTTGAGACTAATGAAGCGCAGCGTCCCGCCCAACGTCACACAGCGATTGAACGTGCCACCCTGCTACGCAAGAATGTAGCTGCTCATTAGATATTCTACAGATATATTGCACGGTGTAGACAGGGGCAGTGGAGCGAGTTTATGTAGTTCCCCCTGTAGGACTGTGTACACGTGGCTCTTCCACTTCCATGCTGCTTCCAGCGGTAATCCTTCGGCGGTACCGCGGAAGTATGGAAGGCCCACAGAACAGCGCTTAGATCAAACACCTTGGCTCCTCACACCTGTGCAAAAAGAAGCCAGGGTTGCTGACTAACTGCAGCAAGGTACTGAACGCCTTGCAATCAAGTACTATCGAAAATCACGCAGAGTAAATCACCCAGGCCAAAGATTGACAAGAATAACATCAATTGGTCTGTAGATATGCGAGCGAGCAAGCGTCCCCTTGTATATTTGGCCAGGAAACCAAAGAAGGGGGGGGGGAGCACGTTCAGGCCGTTGGTCCCTTCTAGTTGGTCCCGTGCGATATAATCCGCCGATTTGGAGTTCAATGCCTACAAAATAGGAGCCATGTCAAGCCCTACTGTGAAGAAGAATGCTCTGAAGTTCACATAATTCTTGTAATATTGTGTGCGCTTGTTGACAGATGAGATCACAAACAACGACTACAACTTCAGCACGCTACTTGCTGTGTGGCGCAGTGCTCTGCAATCCGTGTACATTGTTGGGCCAGATAGCTCACGCTTCACCGCTGTCTGCTGTTCTAACAGTTATCGTGCAATGCGCCGTTTAACGCCTCCTGCCCGCGGCTGTGCTGGAGCGACAGCAGCAGGTGCAGCTACAACCGAACCCGCAGGTGCAGCACCTTCGCCCGGTGCTCTGCTGTCATCGCCAACCGTACCAGCGACAGCAGGACTATCCACAGCACCAGCAGCTGCGGGTCCTGCACCAGCCCGATCGTGCCCAGCATGCTGGCTGTGCTTCTCACCCCCCTCGGGTTGCCTATGCTGCTGCAGCTGCCGTTTGTGTTGCAGATCAAGCATCGCCCTCACATCAGCATCCAGTGGCTGCGTGGCTTGATCATCAAGGACGCCACCGCCGCCTGCTGCTGCAGCTAGCTCACCTGCAACAGCATCCTGCATTTCCTCATCAACAGATTGACGTCTCTGCGGCACTTGGCCAACCCCAGCAGCACCCCCTGCCTGCTGCTGAACAAGACCTGCTGCAGGATCAGCATGATGCTGCTGCTCTTCATCTGGCTCATCGTCTTCTGTTTCTGCTTCATAGATTGCTGCTGCTTCTCTTGCTTCATCATCCGTGTCATGCTCATCAGAGCCCTGCAGGAACACAGTCTATGTCAGGCTGATTAGGCAGATGATATTGACACAAGTTAACCTTTGATAATGAGCCACTATTACCTCAACAGAATCCGCAATGTGCCTTGGGAATTATGGGCTCAACGAGTTGCAGAGGACATTAAATAGCACTAGCCCCCAGGTACTGGTTGGCTACTTCTGCAGCTTAGAAGGCAGCCATGGACCTCGTACTGCTGCAGCACAGCATGCAAAACTGCCACTTCCACTGGATCAGGACCCACCTGCAGCCTTTCTAGTTTGTGTGCTTGCTGCTGCAGTGTCTCCGTCAGCTGCACAATCCGCTCGGTCTTCTTGTTCAGAAGCATAGCAAACTGCAACACAGCATCAGCGGTCAACACAGCGTAGCACAGGCAAACCCAGTGTGGTCTCGCAGCAGCAGCAAAGTGCTTCTGCTCTGTGCCTGGCCAACTGTGCACCAAGAGCACAACTCATGCAGAAAAGGGCTCAGGTGACTTCGTTTATAAGATGCACTCTTGCAACAGCGTTGAGAAACGATGGAATATAGCATGGTCTCCAAACTTCCATCTCCTGCTGAATCAAAAGCACAAGCAGGGGGTCTGTCAATGCATGTGCACTGCCCTTCTAACAGCCCAGAACACCAATGCACTGCTGCTGAGACTGTGTTTTTGCAGATACTGCCAGTGTCTGGTATAACACGAGCATCACCAGCAGATGCTTGTGCAGCCTGACATGCCTTGTATGCGCTATCATCAATGGCCACTACACTAGAGGGCGGCTGCTGCTATTACGGCCACTCAAGCTCACCCAGTTTGCTTGCACTGGGGCCTGTGGGCCTCTCACCTTTGTGAACAGCACTCTCTCCTGTTCCTGCCGTGCTTCTGCTGTTTGCTTGAGCAGCGCCTCCTTCTCTGCCAGTGACCGCTCAAGCTGCTGCTGAGCTTGCTGACATTCAACAACTGCAGTCTGCAGCCAGTTCACACGCAACAACAATGACCTGTCGCAGCGGTCGTGTATGTGTGTACCCAACGCTCTCTGTGGCTGTAGCATGTGGCTATAGCACGCACAAGGTGCCGTGACAGTTGGCACAGTTCAACCTGCAGTGACTGCTGCTGCACTTGTTAGCAGTACAATACAGCAGTTTCAGAACATCAGATGCACTATACAAGTGCAATATCTGATCAGAGTTTAGCAGGCTTACAGGATGCTTGTCATGCAAGTAGACACACCAACAAGTACACGCGTGTTGACATGAAAGCTGTTGCAACTTGCAACAGCTTTCCCGTCAACACATGTGTACTTGTTGGTGTGTCTACTTGCATGACAAGCATCCAGTAAGGCCAAGGCCGCTCGAGAAAGCTTTGAATAGCTGCTGCATTAAGCCACTGCTCTGCAAAGCCTGCCTGGTTGTAGCCTTCGCAGCTGCTACTGTGCCCATCCTCCCACCTTCATAAGGCTATGAGACGTGAGCATATGCCGCATGATGTCCCTGATAGCCGCTGCACTGTCTGTCTGCTTCTCCAGCCATGGGACAACCCGCATGACCTCTCGGCCCTGGAAGCCACTGCCCCAACCCCATATCAACTGCAACTGGTCCGGGCTGCCGTCACCTTTGCTGGTTTGTTCTGTTGTCCAGGCGATGTATTCGGGAGGCGAGGCAGCTGTTGCTGTATCTGATAGTGCGATTTTGCATCTGTTCCAGGCCTCTTCGTTTGTGACGTGTAGCGGATGGGTTATGCTGCAACCTGTACGGAGATCCGGCGGTTCAGTAATCTTGAAACTGTTTGCTGCAACCATGTGCGGCCAAGCCTAGTTCCTGCAGCTATGAGGGAGGCTGCAGGAGCCAAGCTACTGCTGTGCATGTCTGGGCGAAATCCAGCTGCTATTAACGAGAAGCACAGCCGTGCAGGCTTGTCAAGGGTATTACGTGTGCATACCTGATGCAATCCATGCGTTCTGGCCGTCTGTTAGGCTGAAATCAAACTGCTTGCTGTCCTCGTGCCAGTGCACCAGAGCAAAGTACTCTTTGACAGGGCCTTTGCTGGCATCAGTGACTATGACTTTGCAGGACGTTGAAGTGATGGACATGTATAACAAGCGCAGGTGTATGGCCACGTGCAGAAGGATGCTGTCCAGTCTGTTTATGGGTACACGTTGGAAACCTCAGTGCAGTAGTGACCATGCCAAGCCCATGAAGCGCTGGCCATGGCTTATGCGGCCCACAGCTTTTCCAACACGCGTGAGCAGGCACAACAGTCTGATCCGCCGGAGTTCTGCAGCAAAGTTCAAACAAGCGGGGGGTGGAGTGAATAACAGAGAGCTTAGTCAACAGGCAGTACGTTGTTGAGGTAAGCTGAGGCATGCTTAGCGTGATCCTGATGTTCTTAACTTAGTTGCGATGGTGCATGGTGGCTGCAACGTTCAAATCACCGACTGTACAGCATTGACAGCCTTGCCCGTTGGCGGCAGATGTAGTTTCCTCATCCATCACTCCTTGTATGTTTGCATGCAGAAGGGTAGTTTGTGCTATGTCGCAGTCTGGTGTCGGTCAGCTTGACCGCACAGCATTCAAGCAGGTCATCAGAGTGCCAGCACTGCGAGTGCCAACTAAGTACTGCAATGAACTCATGAAGAAGCTGAGAAAGTGAGATGCATGCAAGCAAAAGACTATAGACCGCGCGCAGAACACTTCCGCGCTCTCCGGAGTACACTCTGCAGAGTTGAGTTGCTGACTGCTGCTGCTGCCCACCAACTGCTATCGCCAGGATGCGTTGCTGGCTGAGAGTTTTCTTGCAATCCCATCATGATACTAGCCTAGTCCTTTTCAGCAATATAGCAAATCGGCAGCAGTGTACAGCAGCATCTACTACTGCCAATTTGCTCCTGCAGATTCACTTTTGACCTACCAAAGACCAAATGCATCGTCCACGACGGTGACAGACAAGATGTTCGCCTACTCTTGCTCAAAGAGACGACATATCCAGCAGGTCCGCTACTGGCGGCCATTAGCAGTGCAAACAGCAACAACACTGCTGTACGCTTGCAGCGCTGCAGCACACACAGCAGAGTGGCCAGCCTGGACGGTCAGCTAGCACCCCTCAACTAGACAACCGCACCACTGTAATACCTTGAGCAGCACCACGAAACAGATGGCCGCTGCATCTTTTCATGCACGCTCCACACCTCTACCTCTGCTTGGTTGAATGATCCCACCTGTGTCTGCAGCATCTATGTACACTAGTGCAGCAAGGGTCAAGGAGGTGTCCATCTGTAATTCAGGCCTGCAATGACAGCCTGTCATGCTTTCACTGCTGCAGCCCTTGGTCCGGAGGTCCAATCAGCTTTGCAGCAGCTTGACAGCAACTACGAGGTGGTTGCACATGATGTTCATCTGGAGTACCAACACTTCTCAACAGATGCAGTATTGAGAGTAAGTACCTGAGGGCAGGGTGTACCTGCATGCAGCAGCAGCGGGTTGTTACAGTTGCCTTGGAGTAGCAGTCATGCTGTGGCATCGTGGTTGAGTGAACCTGAGGTGTGCAGCATCAGCTGTGCCGCAGCAGCAGAGTGACACAAGGTTCTGCTTGCGTGCCATGAATGTGTTGCCATACTATGTGCAGCTTATGTGCTACCAAGCCACCAAACCATCAGCTTTAGCTGCAGAGCCATATCCTGCAGCAGGGATGAACACGAATGACAGTAAATCAACATCATCCACTCATCTCACGTCATATGCTGTCCGTGCATGTTTAGTAGTGGAGGAGTGTTGTGCTTGGCAGGTGCAGTGCATATAGCCAGTTATGTTACAGCCAGATGAGCTGGCAGGTTGAAGTGTGTCCAAGGGTGTGCTGTCCGTCAGCTGTTGGTACGACACTCCAACACGACATATTTGTTCACAGCAGCCCGGCTATGAGGACATGATGGGAACGGTGCAGCTGATTGCCGGCCGAGAGGGAAGGTATATATACAGTGATTGTGTATACCTCCCGTTAACGGTGTTTCCAAAACTTCTAAGTCATCTGAGACGTCCCATCATTGTCCCTAGGACTGCCGTTCTGCTGCTGTCTGCTGTCTGCAGAGGCTGCTGCCTGAGAATGTAGATGTCCCAACATCCTTTGAGTCCATCGGGCACATAGCTCATCTCAATCTGCGGGAAGAGCAGTTACCGTACAAATCACTGATTGGACAGGTCATTATTGACAAGAACCCAACAATAAAAACAGTGGTTAACAAGGTGCCCTACTAGCATGTCGTTGAACATCTTCTGTCCATTAACAGCCTATTAAGTGCCCGGCTATGCTCGCACCTGCTGGCAGTCTGCAGTCTGGTATCATGGAACCTCGCTTGCTAGACCAACATGTTTGAGGGATGCGCAAAGACCTACAATATGCAAAGCCTCGAGCCTGTTGCTTGTTTCTGAGTATGTTACAAAGTCGTATTCAAGTTGTGGCACAGTTTCAAATCAGTAATGCTGACTTGCGGCAGCAAGGCCCGGAAGCCATTCTCTTAGAATTTCAAATACCAGATTGCTGCTGCACCTCTTCCTGCTGACGTACCTTGTCATCACCTATTCATAACCCCATCTGTGTGGTGCTGCTCTTTGTAAGTTGGCTGACACCGTCTGGTTGGCTGCTGTCTGTGCGCTGTTGCAGTTGGGCACGATTGAGAATGAGTATCGTGTCTTTGACATGGAAGTCATTGCTGGTGAACAACAATTTGAGACGGAGGTGTCACAGCATGGCGTCAGGTTCAGATTGGACTTCTCAAAGGTCAGAAGCCTGATCACTTACACACTGGTGCATGCACACTGTGGCTTTGGTACTTTGGGCTCCTTTAGTACAGCTGGCAGGTTGGCAGTCTGCCATCTAGGAAAAACTCATACACTTATGCTTGTTTGATTTGGAACTGTGCACAAAACTGTTAATATCCAAAAGAAGCAAAAGATGTAACTTGTCCAGCTATACTGACAGCACATCTGAAAGCACTGCACGAATGCCCTCTAAGCAAAGGGCCATTCTCAGTGACCTACATAGCCTAACTCCCAATGTGCCTGTTACTTACGTCTCAACAGGTGTACTGGAACTCCCGGTTGGAAACTGAGCACAAGCGGCTGGTGTCAACTTTTCAGCCTGGCGATGTTGTTGCTGATATAATGGCTGGCATCGGGCCATTTGCAGTTCCAGCTGGCAAGGAAGGTTGCAAGGTATCGTGTTTATTGGAGCGTGCTTTCCAACCAGCAAAGCAAGCACAGTGGCTGCAATCGATATGTGTGCATTGAGCGACGTCTGTGAAAGTTATGACAGGGTAGGTTTGTCTGAGCCTTGTGGCGAGGCAACCCCTAAGCCAGACCAGGTACATGATAATCCCAGCATATCATAGTGCTGAGTCTGATGCTGACAAGTGTGGGCTGCTGGTGCGCACAGGTGTACGCCAATGACCTAAACCCCGAGAGTGCGAAATACCTAAACCTAAACATCCAACTCAACAGGGTTTCACAGCAGGTCATTCCATTCAACATGGATGGCAGGCAGTTTGTCAGGCTGCTGCTAGCCACACCTGGAGGCCCAGTAGAACAGCTGCCAGCACCAGCAGCAGCAGCCGCTGCTGCAGAACAGCCAGCCGCGCAGCAGCAGCAGCAAGCACCTGACGTCCAGCAACAGCAGCAGCAGGAAACGCAGCAAGCTGCAGGAGCGAACGGGCAGCCACAGCAGCAGCGGCAGGGGCAGGGGCAGCAGAAATGTGAACTAGTAGCAGAGGTCCCCCCAGCTATACCTCCAGGGTTTAGGCCCCCAGCCGGTGGTGTGCTGTTTCAGCATGCGGTCATGAACCTGCCTGCATCAGCCGTTGAGTTCTTGGACGCTTTCAACGGAGCGTTTGATCCTGAGACGTGGAAGGGTCGGTTGCCCCTGGTGCATGTTTACACATTCAAAAAGAAGGAGACTGACGCAGGTGGGTTCTTTGGTTTAACCTTGATGCTGGTCATCAGGCAGAGCGATTGTGTGGTGACATCTTGATTGTCCTGGCTGATTCTGTCACAATAGAACTGTTGAAGTTGAGAACTTCAGTCCGTCTCAACTAAAGTTCAGCAGACAAGCCTATGCTGCACCCAACCTTGAGAAGTGCCACATTTGCTGCCCTGCAGATGTGATAGCACGTGTTGAGGCTGCATTAGGCAGCAAGCTAGAAGAGCCTCCTCAAATACATGTAGTAAGAGATGTAGCACCCGGCAAGCTGATGTTGTGTGTGACGTTCAGAGTGCCAGAAGCAGTAGCGTTTGCAGGCAGGACACAGCAGCAGCAGCAGCAGGAGGAGGAGGAGGAGGAGGAGGAGGAGGAGGAAGGGGCTGTTACAGGGCAAAGTAGCCCAGTAGCAAAGAAACCTAGGACTTAGGCATCTAGCAGTTCATCGCTGTCAACAGGCCACATTGGCAGTTGCTGTCGACTGGGTGAGTGATAAGACAAGTAAAGTGGTGTGGCGTATTTTGCAATAGGAATTGCCAGCTGCAAGGGCTTGGACGACGTTTCACTCCTGTTATCCGGAAGTGGCATGCCGAGAATTGCGCGGTTCTGCTGCAGAGTGATTCCAGTGCTCATCGTGAGGCCGTAGATCATTTACGGCTTGAGCGTGAAAACTGCGACACTGCCGGTGCATAGTATAGGGGCCTGTGAACTATGGCAGGATTGCCGGTCAATCTGAATGGCTGCTGCAGTCAAGTGGTTTGTCTGTCATGCAGCCAGATCCGAGCACAGGGATTTTTGAATTCTGCAGCTGCAGCCCAGTCTGTCCCAGGCCAATGACAGCGTGCCAACTTTGTATGGACCTCGCAACTGGA
>NSMO01002574.1:0-19275 GCA_002588565.1 Coelastrella sp. UTEX B 3026
AGAATGCCAGTGACAGCAAGCAACATAAATGAACCATCACTATTTCCGGGGCATGCGGATGTAATGTTTGCTTCTGAATCAACATCTGACGTGCAGTGACACAGCAACACTCAAGTTGCAATGCATGTGCAGCCTGCCGGACAGCATTTATTAAAGCTTGACCTGACAACTGTGGCTGTCCTCTACCAATCAGCAGCGCCAGTTTGACAACCAGACACAGCCAGTTGCAGTGACAGCTGCTGCTTAAAGACTTGTGCTGCAGCTGCCACTGCGAATGGCTATCTCTGGTGCTGCTGAATTGGCAATGCAGACAGCAGCTTGGCTGAGCTGTGAACTCCTGGACTTACTTCCTTCATCTCATCATCTGTAGCTCCGTGCAGCCAGAATACCTTCACTGCGACATCTTCCCGGCCATATTTTGCAGGATACACCGTCCCAAACCCACCCCGACCTAACCTGGCCCCAACTTCTGTGATGTTATCTTGCAGGATCAGCAGCTCTGGTTTGGGCATGAGCACCCCCTGTTGCCTCTGCTGCTGCATGTAGGTCATGATATCCTCTAGTTTCCGGTGTAGTCCCTCAACTTCTACTGCTACCGCATCAACCTTGCCTGCAACTGTGTTTAGCTGCACCAGCTGCACCCCAATGGATTCTAGCGCTGGCCAAATCGTTTGCAGTTCCTGCCTGTGTTCCTGCAGACTTAAGTTGACCTTGTCTAGGCCACCTGCATTGCTGATGAGGTTCTTCTCAAAATCGGCTATGTCATGGTGGTAAGCTTTCATTGCCGCTTTCACTGTGGATTCAATGCTGCCAGCTAAGCGCTGAAGCTCAAAGAAACTGCATGTGCTTAGCACCCCAGTGAGCTGGCTGTAGCTGATGCACAGTTGAGCGTCCACCTGCAAGCAGCCACTTTGCAGACATGTTTCAGAACCATGCGCCGATAGCTGTTGATGGGTCTAACAATGAAGCAACAGGCGGGCATAAGTCAGCTGCAGCTGCTCATACGGCGACAGAGGCCGATGGCCCGCTGCCGCTGCAATGTGCTTTGGATGCCCGTCAATTGAAACGGTAGTGGCAGATTTGGCATCAGGGAGCAAAAACAACAAGACACCTAATCAGCACAGCCACCAAGGACGGGTCAACAGCTCATAGCGGCGCCGATCGCACCCGGCTAGACCAACAACTGGTGCCAGCACGGTTCATTCTACATTAACAACAGCGAACCATTTCAACCGGCATGACAGCAAAGGCTCAGTTACACAACGGTCCGAGCAACATTGCTGTAGCGGACGCTATTGTCCGTCTCCGCGAAGGTGAGGCTGCTTCTGACACCACAGGAGGGAAGTTTCAGAGGGAGGGCAGTTGTCCACTGGTGTCCCTGGTAGATTGCAACCGCATTTCACATATCCACAAGACTTGCAGGCTGTTTATTTATTGTTGCACACACCTCAATTAAATCCTGCTTGTCTTGCTCACTGAAAGCAAAGCGCTTGACCACAGCCCAAACATCCTTTTGATTGGGAACAGTCCACCTTTCTAGCAGCAATTTGGCTGCCTCAAAAGCTTTCACCACGTGTTTCAGAGCAGTTACGATGTTGGCCTGCTGGGCATCAGTCAGCTGCAGATCTGTAGACTGTGTCTGCAATCTCAGGTCCTGCAGGTACCAACATCAAACAGCAGGGCAATGTGACAATGCACCAACACACAGGCGTGCAACGACCCGGTTACCTCCCGACAGGCAACCATAGCGGATAATGCCACCAGAAGCGGGGTGCTTTGCTGTGATACAATTGACAAAGAGGGCTGGCTTGCTACGTCTGGCACTCATGTACCCTGCACAATATTTGGCAGTACTTGTTGCATCAAACAAACCCACTGTGCAGCGGTGCTCAAACCCTGGCAGCTACCTGCAATACGCCGTTGATGAGATTCACACGGCCCGCCAGCAAGCCGGCCTTTGCCTTGTTAAGCCCAATCTGTTGAACCTGAGTCCAGACGAGTAAGCAGCAGTTGGATGAGCATGCCGTGTGGAGTTGCTAAAGTTGGCCACACAACACATGATGTCTTGACCAATACATGTAGCTCAGCGATGACAGACCTATGTTGCAACAATCAGGCCAAACACTAGGCTAGCCACCACTCGAGCTCCAGGCTCAACCTGATGCTGCTACCAGACTCTGAATGCGGGATGCCTGAAGTTGACACTTTTGACAATGTAGATGACCACAACACTTATGAACGTCTGTATGAGTGTGTTGACCCTTGTGCAGCTTACCATCCTGAGAATGGTCGCAACTCCCACGCATGCTTGCTCGACCAGCGGGCCCCAGACTGGAATGTTCCTGGCTACGCCACCTGCAACCCGCAGAATGGCTTCACCAGCACCTGCATGGGGGCATGAAGCATAGTTGGGCAACTTACTTCGCATCATATACACTACAGCAGAAACAGAGTGTGGACACGGCCATGCAGTGTATAGGGCTTCACAATGTGATGAGTTTGTGTTTACGCAAACACAGCATTGGCGTGTTGAGAGGCATGAGTTCATCAGTGACAAATCATGGCAGGTTTTCAGCCGATAGATTACTGAGAATACAGCTATCCACCCATGCAAGCAGGCCAGTCCATATCAATATGACATATACACATGTAGTCAAGTCAAAGGTCACCTAAGGCTGCTCCAGCTGGGGAGGTGTCATCAGGGGGCCTTGCACTTGACACTCCACTTCTGCCTGCATCTCTGTGGCGTTGATTATGATTGAGACCCTTCTCCGCAGCAGAGGCAGCAGCAGAAGGATCTCGTGTTGAGGGGGTTGCTAGCCTAGCACTGTGGGGTGCTGAAGCAACAGTTGCAGTTGTGGGGCTAGGCTTGTTGGCCCCAAGGGTGTGATGCCTGGTGCCTGCAGACAGCAGAACTGATTAAGTGAGCTGCCATCTGCAGTCTAAGCACTGGTAGATGTGCCAACAATACATGCCAACAATACGATGGTGGTTTCTTGTTCTCAGCTGTGTCACTGATCGAGCACAACCGCCACCACGCGGTTGAACCAAAGGATGCGGCCGTCAGTGGTCAGATACTGTCCAGCCAGTGCACCTACCAGCAGCAGGTGGAAATTTGTGCCCAATAGCCCGGAGAGCCATGTGTGCAGCATCTCGCACCCTTTCAGAACGGCTTTGGGACAAACTTGTCAGCCCAGCTACAGCACCAGGGCATTCCCTAATCAGCTGACAGTTAGCTGTATAGGAGTTGCCCAACTCAAACAATGCATCTGCTGCTGCATACTGCAAGCCCTCTGTATTGCTGTTCAGCAGCTGTACCAGGGCAGGTATGGCGCCTTTGGTCTTGCCTATCAATTTGCTGTTTGTAGGGCAACCACATGCGATGTTGCTGAGTGCTGCTGCTGCTGCTTCACTCACCCAGCCGCTGTTCCTACTCAGCAAAGACACTAACCCTTCAATAGCGCCCTGACGACCCCCTATCATCTCCCGACTAGCTGGGCTACTGTAAGCAAAATTGCACAGCAAGGATGCAGCTGACACTGCTGCTCTGTCACTAGAGTTTAGCAAAGCCACAAGGCTGGCGATTGCAGCCTGGTTGCTGTCATACATGCTGAGCGCAGCTGGAGCCCCACGGTTCAGAGCAAACAAGGCCACTACTGCTTGTTCTCTAACACCTTCATTGCTACTGCTCAGGAGTTGCACCAGACGGGGAACAGCTTCTTGGCACTGCAGTATCTTCTGAGCTGTCTCCGCAAGAGTCTGTTCATTGTGACACATCAAGAACCCTAGTACAGCTGCCCCAGCCTCTTGCAGGAATTCTTCTTTGCTGCTCAGGAGATCCACCAGGCTGGTGATAGCGCCCTTGCAAGCCTCTACTAACCCCGGCTGCGATGCCTTGTTCTGAAAGCTTGCATTCCACAGACTCCACAATGCACGAGCAGCTGTCTTCTGTACCCTTGGACTGCGCCTGTTCAGGAGCTGCATAAGTTCTGGAACCCGGATAGCCTGCTGACACTGTCTGGTACTTGCTGAAATCAATGGAGCTGAGCTTTTCGGGGCTGCGGACCGTTCGATTGGATCATTCGAGATGAGCGGATGACTCTCCATCTGCTTTGCTCACCGCACGTGTGGTGCCTCTGACCGACAGGGTTATACGTAGGGTCTTTTAAGATCAGAAGAAGATTGCGATGCTGTGTTTCAGCTTACATAGTGCCCTGCGTACGTGATTATAGCGTTTGCAGTAATCACTTGATCAGTTTCCTTGCCATACCAGATTTGCCGCAACACTAGAGCTTGCGGCTAGCATAGCAAGAACATCTTACAATCTTATGCGGCAGTATTTCAGGTGCTGTCGCCAGATAGGGCTGAGCGCCATCTACAAAGTGACACGAGCTAGCACCGTCCCTTCCGCAGGTCACTGGATTGCGCGCATGGAAGCGCAGTCGAAGCCTGGTAGATCAGCACCTAAATGGTGTCTGGTTCATATACTTACAATGCGGTAAAGCTCACCGTTGATTTTGGCCCGTACTATTCACCAACCTGCCAAACTCCCCACCCGCATCGTTGCCAGCGGTTGATGTCCCACACGCATCCCAGCCACAACCACACCCATTTGCGTGCGCCACTAGTATGTACACGTAGGCCTACGTAGCCAAGCGAAGGCCGTTGTTTGGTCCGCCGGGCGAGCTGCACACATTGCCGAAGCAGGCATCCATTCCTTAATCTGTTAGCGTTGTGATTGGGATATCCTGTCATTGTGAAACAGTAGTTTTGCATGACATCGCTGACGCCTACTTCGCAAGGGCAGCAGCAGGAACTATGAGCTACAGGTACTATGAGCAGAAAGTGTTTCACACTTGCTTGGAGGAAGGATGTGCCTGTACACCAAACAGCACACTAGCTTCGGTACAAGAGCAATCCTGCCCCAGTCGCCCTGTTGCTCAGACCTGACATTCAAGACCACAAAAATGCCCCTGGATGTCACACTGGATGTGAAGTGTAGCTCATGCAACATACAATAGCACTTGCATTTGGCATACAGCAATCTACTTGTCACTCTATAAGTTTAGCTCATGCAACATAGAATGCCAAGCAAATTGCTTTGTTCTACATGCAAGGGGCCGCCACCCAGTAAATGCTTCTGCTCCTGCTTCTAGAGTGCTCCTGCTGCTAGAGTGCCCCCAGACATAGCACTTGCTCTCCGTGTGCACTGCACGGCGCAACACTGCAGGAACCCGCATGGCTGCACACCTACTGTTTCGACAGCATCAGATCCAAATCACGAAACGCACTGCACACCCCTCACTGTCAACCAGCCTTCCATGATGGTTTGTTAACAGTGTTTACGGTAGGGATGTGAAATCGCTCCGACACACACATTACCCTCCCTCAACTTACGCTAGCGCTCTCTTGAAAGCGCTATGCGGAGCTCATTCATTCATAACAGTGTTAACAGTGTCAGCCAAAGGGCGTTCGAACGCTCGACCTTTGACAAAAACAACCCGGCTAACTGTGCTTGAATGTGGTTTTTACCCCCCCCCACCCCACCCCACCCCACCCCCCGGCGCGCACACACACACAAGTTGGCTCTGGCCACGACATGGGTCCAGTTCCAGACACCTGTCTCGCAACAGTACCTCGTACCCGCAGGGCACTAGCTGCTCTACCCTGAGGACATGACATGCTGTATCATTTCACAGAAACCCCAAGACAATCCAGCCACCTCAGCATGCCATGCCATTTCAATGCTAACCGTGCACGATTGCACAGCCAGAAGACACTCGAAAAACTGCTACATACCTGAAAGCAGGGACCAGCAGACTCTGTGTCAGCTGCAGATACCAAAGGCCGCGTTCGGTCGACCATATCAAGACGTCTTGATAGCTGTCTGTAAAATTTAGCTCATGCTAACATAGAGTGCCAAGCAAATTGCTGTAGACTAGATGCAAGGGGCCACCACCCAAGACATGCTTATAGCTGGCTGCAGCACAGCCAGGGTGGTGATTTCTCCTCTCCTTGTTGTTTCCAACGGGAACGGTTGATCTACTGATATCACGCCCAGTATGCGACAGAACAGTTTACCCTGCTTGCTGATACTATATTCAAAAGAGACTGAGCCAATGTGTCATACGGCCACTTCAAAGTGCACAAGGATACTACTGCAGTAATGCATTGCTAACGAGGCACAATATTGTTATGCGGAACTAAAACATGGTAAATCAATTGGAAAAGCAAAGTATGCACCTGACCATGTTGCAAACGAAGCAGTAGCCCACAGAATACATCATCATTGGTTAAGTTGTCCAGCCAACGGGTGAAGTAAGGAGCTGTGTTCTAGCACAATAGAGGACTCCATCATAAATACAAATTGACTTTCAGCTGTCTGCAATCTTGGTCAATATATCTTGACCAAATCAGGACACTGGCAAGCGGTACTGTCAGCCCTGCAACCCATCTGGCAGGTAAAATAGTCTCATGCATTCACAAAGACACTGCACAGGCAGAGCTGCAACATACCACATGGTTCTAAGAACAGTCAGTGAGTCACTGCATGGTTACATGCAAAACTGCAGAAGTGTGGCTGACGGAGCCAGCATAAGTACTGCTTGGTCTGACTAGAGTCTAGTACCAGGTTGGTGCCACAGGGCAGATACACAAGCAATGAATATCTATGTATGTGCACAGCCTGATGTGCACAGCCAAAATGCAATCGTGCAGCACATATGCATTGCTGTTGGGCGTGTGCCACACCCCAGTGGGCGTGATATGACAAGTAGCACTATGATGCAAAACAACATATTACCTCCATGATCATCATATAGTATACTAGCTGCAGTCGCAACTGTAATAATAAGTAGATGGTGCAATGTCCTATGTTCAAGGTAATGAGTGCGTCTGCATGCAGCATCAATAAGCTGGCAGGTAAACAGAGAAGTCTCATATTCGCAAAGACCTGAATTGCAAGCTCAAAACGAGCAGCCCATAGGTAACACACTCAGGAATAAGTCACACATGTGCCGACTGTAGCACGAATGGCTACCATGCTGCCATGAAGCGATGTCACAGCATACTGTACTCAGATATGCAATGAGTGTCAGCATGCTTGCAGAAGACCTGTATACCATTATTGTCCAGATTACTTGCAGCACCAGATGCGTGCAGAATAACCAATGAGTCACAACTGGTAAGTCTTCTGTATGCAGCGGATGCGCCAAGATCTGTGTGCTTTATCATTCAAATCAGCACATATGAGTCTGCATTGCTGCACGAGTTGCTCAGGCCCTGTTGCATACACGTCACACTGCAACACGGCATCTTGGACATACTTTCTGCTGCTGCTTGTATCATCACTAATGTCAGTGACGCTTGTGACATTCTCATCTGTTGTTTTCAAGACCTTCTCATCGTAGATCATAGCACTGTCTTCATGGTTCAACCTGCTTGGTAGCTGCTTAAGTGTTGCTAGCCAGCTGCCAACCAGCTGTTGGATCAATGGTCTGCCAGATTCAACAGGAATACAACTCCTGTCTGGCATCTGTAGCACCAAAACAGGATTGGAGGCCTCTGAGCTGCTGGTGCTGCTTGTCACTTTAGCTGTCACTCCTGCAGCCACTACTGCAGCTGCAGCTGTTGCAGGGCTTGCTGTTTCAGAGCTGCTGGTCATCTGAGACTGATTTGGCAACATCACGTCAACTTTGGATGCATTTGGGGCTCTGGGTTTCATGTCAGGACCGCTGAAACCTGAGTTACCAGGCTCCTCGTGTGCTGCCAAGAAGCTTGCCTGTCTAATGGCTCTGATTCCTACAAGCCTTTGAATCAGTAGGGCTGCCCAGAGTGTGATAGTTCCAGGAACCATGATGAAGGCAGTGATCAAGGCCACGTATGTTGCTCCCATTTGTGCAGTGGGCCAGGGTAGTCCAGGGCGAATGAGGGTGATGTAACGTGCAAGAATGATAGCAGCAAGTACACCTGTCAATAGCACAGCAGCAGATAGTGGCTTCATGGTTGAACTGAACTATTGAACTATGGTTGGACTGAGTTATAGTAAGGAAGCGGTTAAGGAGCCGTCAGGTGATAATGTTTTCCAACAGTATCTGCGTTTCAAAGCATGCAATCCCTTGGTAGCAGAATCACAAAGGCAGTGAAAGCCTCTTTGACAATTCAGTGGGTACCAGTTCAGCAAGGCAGCGTTGCTCAGGTTTTGCTGATACTGCACAAATTCCAACGACACTCAGGGTTCTACTATAGTGCCTGCCATTTTGAGCTCACCAGCAAACACCACCAAGTGCATGGCTAGCTTCTGCAAAGTGTTGCACAGCAAGCCATCCACAGCAGCTGCAGGGCACATGCTGCTGGGAGCGACTGTCATCACTCCATCTGACACCGCACCATCCACACATAAGCAGCCGCCACTGGCAACAGCAGCAGCTGGACTGGCTGTTGCAGAGTGTGCTGCTTCTGTATCAACAGAGCTGCTGCAGCTTGTGCTGGCAATGCTGCCAGTAGTACTGGTGATTATGACTGTGGAGGAGTTGGGGGCTGCCTGCTGGCCCACTGGCATAGGTTTGGACTCGACATCAGTGCCTGGTAATGGAGCAACACCTGCAACTGCAATATATTCTAGTCAGGTAACATCTTATGGTTGTAATGTGCTGTCGTATTCTGCAGCTGCTGTTGCCAACGGTAAGGGCATCAAGAGCTGGTTGCGCAGAAGCTGCGAGGAGCGACTGCAAAGAATTGCACTCTCGCATTCAACCCAGCCTTATGCTGTGTATTACTGCCATTCTCTCAATGAAATGGGCCACAACATGTCAACTGCTGTGCGGTGCTGATGTGGCAGCTGTAGTGTAGGTTACTGCTAGCCTGTGCATTCACTGGGCCTGCTGCAAGCTGAACACACAAAGCCCGTACTAGCCTTGAGACACTCATGCAGCCTAAACACAGGAGATCGATCACACATACTCCCAAAACACATATGTTACACATACTCGGCCTGCCGCACCTGTGTAGTAAAACTTCATGCTTAAGTTGAGACCCAAGGCCTGAGCCATAGCCAGCACTCGAGGTGCCATCAGCTCAAAGTGGCCGGCATGTTTGCAGCACCAAACCAGGAGAGCTGGGAGACCTGCTGTGTTTGCTGCGGCCAGCTTCTGAAGCACTAGGAGAGCAGCTGCGATACCATTACCACCTGGAGCAGAATTCAAAGAAATTGACATGCCTCATCAGACATACTAGTATGTGAAGATACTATCTTCAGCGCATCCTGTTGCCCCAACTTCTTCCCCTGCTGTTTAATGACCTGCGCATTGCTGAAGAGCACTAGATTATGCTGTTGCACAGCCCAAGGCTGTCATGCATCCAGTGCACCAGATTTATAAGGAGTCTGCAGACCCCAGAGGCTTTGTCAACAACCAACAGCCTTAGATGCTTCACATAGGAAGCAAGCCAGTACCACAACTCACCTGCCACAATGATCATGCTATCTGGCCCAGCTTGCACTCCTCTGATGATGTTTGTTTCCCTCATCTGCCACGTTGAAGACCATGATCCAGCACTGGCATACGGCCCTTGGATCTTGACTCCAATGTTTGGTCCCTTCACTGACAGTAACTCCACCAACCGCCTTGTCCATCTGTTGCAGGCCTTTATATGAACGAGCATTGCTCGACCAGGTTGCAGGAACTGCTGGTGAGCACCATCACCACTGGCATATGCATACACAGTAGGTTGCGCAAAGGACTTTGGCAAGATACTGCTGCTGTTATTCGTGCTCCAAGGTATCGTGATGTAATCAAACGGGTGCCAGGAGAACCAACTCAGTTCGGGCACAGACAGCCACAAAGTTCCAGACTCAGCAACAGCAGGTCCAGGATGTTGAATCACCAGTGAGCACACAGAGCCATCAGGCGCAACACTTGCATGTAACACTTTAGGGCCTCGGCTCATGCCAGAGCTGCTAGAACTGCCTTTAAGCCACACTTCACTGCTTACAAACAGAGCTTGATGTATTCTGAACACAGCGTCAATGCCATACAGAACAAGTCCAGGCAGAAAGTACCAGAACACGGCCCAATAATGACAGATACCAAACACCATAAACCCCCAGAACCCTAGATGATGTAGGGTTTTGAAAACGGTGTAGTTACTGCGACGGATAAAGTCTAAAGCACTTAGCCACAGAGCTAAGCTGCAAATGAATGAAAGCCCAGCCATGAGGGCATTGTGTGTTGGACCTTGTTGAAAAGCTTTGGCCGTCCACTGGCCTTGACTGGTCCAGATACCCCAATACATAAGGCTGTGGAGGGTCACGAATATCATGACGGCGTGGCCTAGCCAGCGATGGTACCTGCGCAGCACACAAGACATACAGTAGTCAAATGCAAGTAACAGGGAACCCTCCAAATTGCAACTTCATCATACTAGAAAACTGACAGCACAGCAGCTGACACTTGGTTGCTAATGATTGACTCTGCCAATCTCTCACAGTGAGCAGCAAGTCGAATGGAGTCCATAGCCCATGCCAGGCTGGCTTCTGTAGCGGCTGCTTGCTCAAGAGTCCCGGTTATGGCATGAAACCACACCAACAGCTGTAGCTGGCTTATATCAACACACACCTGATGGCTGCTGGGTAAGAGATACCCAAAAGTTGCAGCACCACTGAACCGCGGGTGACAGGGTAGAACAGCGCTACCAGGTTTGGTGCTAGCAGGGAACCAAATGACTTGGCCAGAACGGTTGCTGTCATCTGAGCTGGCGGAGTAAGGCCTTCTGAACTGAGCTGAGTCCTGTTTCGCTCTGCAGGCAGCAGCAGGATGCATGTGGCATGTGATCTGGTAGCACTGCATTTGAACAAGTTGGTGTGACATGAACAAAGCACTATTGTTTGCTATCTATACAGATGGCTTTGCATCCCCGATCTGGTCAACATCCAAGTTGGCCTGAACGTAATGCAGAAGCTGCTGCTGGTTCTAGATCCGAGACCACATCTGACCACTGCGAGACGACAGCAGAATGACCCGCCTTGCGAGAGTGCTCCTAGTCTCATGGTGCTTGCTCTGCAAAGGCAGTACACAAGCTGCCAGACGATAAGCAAATGAACTGCTAAACACGCGCGAGTCGGAGGCAGCGCAAAGTGCACTGGCTTTGCTACTTGATGACCGCTGCAAGTGGCTTTGACGTGGCACCTCAGTGCGCTATCAGGGGTACTGATGGTGTGCTGAGCCCAATGAATAGTCAGCCTTTTGGCAGTGCATGTTCAATTCTACTGCTGCTTGTGCCGCCAACCTACCGAAAACAGCTGCCATCCAGGAGGCGTTTGCAGCTGCCCATGTGCAGATTACCAACATGTCCTTGACAGCCAACCCACCACACCAGTACATCCACAAACCCCTGCAAAATATCAGCCCATCGTAACAGACCAGCTTGCACTTGGCATGTAATGACCGCTTGATGCCCGCAGTGAGCCATGCGGTTGTCAAAGCGCATTACTACTGGACTCAGTAATGGAGGCATTGTAATGCAGCACTCCCAGGGCAGGTGATGTGCTCTGAATCCTTGTCACGGCTAAACAGCTGCATAGTGCTGCAACATGACAAGTGCATTCTTGCTTAGGTGCTACTGCAGCCTCAGAAGCCATGCTTCAACTAGATGACTGTGTTGTTAACTGATTGGTGCGTTTGCAACTTGAAGTCTCGCAACACAAAGGCTGCTGCACTACCTGCACAGCATGCTGCCCAGGGCCCTTGGCCTATTCATGTCGACCTAAGCATTCAATGCTACAACTGTCAGACGGCCCAACCGTCTGATATTGGATGAACCAATTCTATCAATACAGGCCATATGTGTTTGATTGATAAAGTTTCACCGAATGTCAACGCTCTCACCTAGGAGGGAGTGGATATGCGCCCCACCGCCTGACAATGCTTCTGGCGCTGGTTGAATTGCTGTGTTCAACCAACGGTTGCAACGCTAAGATGACTACCGCAGCTAACGCCATCACTGCTGGGGTCAGCCAAAGGAAAAACAGGTTGTAGTAGAGGTCTCTCTGATTGGCACACCCAGCTGACACCAGCGAGGCTCTGTAGTCGGCGGCGTTTGGCAGCGACATCTGGCTCCACAAACCATTGCTACGCCAGAAGTCTGGACCGGCAAAAACCAGCCAAAAACATAGGCAAATTACGCAGGCTGCAAACAAGGCCCGGGCAGCGGCCAGGGACGTGCGCGCCAGTAGATGCGCCATCCCTGCCTCCACCTGTGGTGCAATTAGATTGAGTTTAGGCTCTTGAAACTAGGTTTGCTGGCACAGGGCGATGATCGTGTCTGACATGAGACGTACCATGCAATCCCAGCTCTAGTGCGGGAGACTACACACAATTAAACAGTTTTGAAT
Organism: Coelastrella sp. UTEX B 3026; assembly: GCA_002588565.1. NCBI lineage: Eukaryota > Viridiplantae > Chlorophyta > Chlorophyceae > Sphaeropleales > Scenedesmaceae > Coelastrella > Coelastrella sp. UTEX B 3026. Next base: position 12,389 of record NSMO01002574.1, read on the forward strand.
TGTCTAATCAAGCGTGTTAAGCTGGTATGATAGCTACTACAGGGCCGAAACTGCCTTCGCACCGCATGGTGGGCGGGTCAGCTGCTTCGTAGTGGCCGAGGCAGCAAAAGTCAAGCCCTACATCCCACATTCGACTGCTGGTATGAGCAGTTGAACGCGTTATCTTCCATTCCGTGACATCGTTTGTGCTATGTACCAGACCATGCGCTTAATGCCGCTTTCCCGCGTGCGCCAGCTGTAAGTAGCGCGTTTACGAGCCTTCTCCTTCACCGGTCTAGCTGTCAAGCGCTGCGTCAATTATGCAAATGAACCCCTCAGGAGGCGCCAGCTCACCGGAGCAAGTAAGCAAGGGGCACTGCTTGTCAACTTCGGGTCGTTGCACATGCTTGAGCAGTGCACACACAGTTGCGCTTCGAAGCAGGGTACAGATGCGCTAAGCAACGTGTACTGCTGATACAGACCAGCGAAGACGAGCAGTGGAACTGGGTGCCCAAGAACAGTGACCCTGATGTCAGAGTGGACATCCCCAAACTGTCTCAGGGTGGGTATTCCCACTGCATTGTGCAAGCTGCTGTTGCCTGTGTCCCAACCACATTTTATACCTCATACTGCTTAGCTCCTTCTGAGTTCACTAACTCTGGGGTGAGCCCTGCCTTGTTATGAAGGAATGACTACAGCAAGCCTGTGTTGACTTCTGCGGTTACAATGCTGTTCTCTGCAGATCAAGCTGCGGTTGCGGCTGCAAAAGCCAGCACAGCAAAGAAGCAGCCAGCTCCTCTGCATCCTGCTGTCGCCGTACCCTTGGACAGCAAACGCAAAGCACGCAACATGATCATCTGGGGCATTGTGCTGACTGTCATCGTCGTGCCAGCAGTAGTGGGTCCTGTGTACTACACTCAAGTTGTGGTGCCACGTGACAGAGCAGCAGCAGAAGCAGCTGCACGGGCTGCTATCAAGCCACCGGTACCACCACTTCCACCACTTGCACCACTGACAGAGGTGAGTACAGTAGGCTCTGCGGCACATACACAGGTGCACTACAGCATAAACAGCGTATGCATTACTGCACTACCGGAACAGCAACACTCACGCTCCAGACAGCTGATTCCCGTCAGCAATGGTTAATAGCACTGCTATCAGAAGCTTGTAGTTTTTGACAAGCAGATTGTGCTTTATAACCTTCACTGGCTCATGGTCAACAGAAGCGATACACGCCTTGTTTTTGCTGCAGTACTTCTATGATGACTTCAGTAGCTTGAGCAATGATAGCTGGAGCTTCCAGCTAGGTGAGTGTGCATTGCTGTAGCATCAGATAACTGGTACTCTATTACCAAGTATTCCCTCATTCAGGTTGAGCATTGCAGCTGAGCACAGTTCAGTAGCCAGAAGTTGTGCTTTACTCCATACTCCAAGTACCCCAAGTTGAAGCCACTGTTTTTCACAGCTGAAGTTGCTGTTGTGTTTTGTGCACCAGTGTCCATGATTGCCGACCAAACCAGGTGGCCATGTGTAGTACTCCCCTAAACCTATGGTCGTGCTTTGATCATGCTAAACAGGCAATGGCCTAGACCGAGGCTGGAACTTCCTGGGCTTTGGCAACAACGAGCTCCAGTGCTTCACATCAGACCCTACCAATGTGGACGTCATCCAAGACCCAACCAATGCCACTAACAGTGTGATTAGGCTCCAAGCCTTATATTCACCAACAGCCATGCCATGCACTAACCAAGAGCCATACAATCAGACAACAACACAGTGGACATCAGGCAGGATTAGGACCAAGAGCAAGAGATTGTTCAAGGCACCTGCATCCAGGCTTCCTAACACAACCACCACAGGTGGGCAGTGCTGGACAATGCTGCATGTAGCCATCCACATTACCCTTGTACAGTATTGCCTGCCATGTTGCTGGCATTGTTAGTGGCCTATCAGCAGCCATTACTCCCAGGAAACGCAAGGACAGGGCCGTGATTGCCGAAACATTGCCGCAAACAACCAGCATCAGAATATTCATTGCCTGGTGGTGTGGTGTTGAGCATGTGTTGTTGTGAGTGCTTGCAGACAACTGCACATCCCTGTTCATTGAGGCACGTATGCTGCTGCCAGCTGTGAGGGGCAACAGAGCAGGACTGCTGCTGTTGCCTGAGCCACAGAACCAAACCATGGGCGCACCCAGATGTGAATGGACTGATGAGTGCGGAGCTTATGGCATTTGGCCGGTGAGTCTAAGCAAGCATACTGCATAGCAAGCGCAGACTGAGGTGTAGCTTATAACTGTCATGCGTAAAGGTTTACAACAACAGACAAGCCGACTGGATGTGCATGCCTGGACTTTTAGTTGCTGTGTGTGGGCATGACACATGTACAGAAACACTAACACTGAGCCAAGCAATGGGTACGGCGTTGTACTCTCCGACCGCTGGATCACTAGTGCGTCAGCAGGCTTCTGCAGCAGAGTTGTGTTGTGGCTGGCTGCGCAGGCGTCCGGCGAGATCGCCATCATGGAGCACAAGGATACCAACACGAAGGTGACACAAGCTATTCAGCTCCTTGAAGGTGGTGCTCATGGCTGGCGCTTCGGAGAGCATGACCTGGCCGAAGGTGCACTGAGCTGGCATACGTACAAGCTGGAGTGGAATTGCGACTTCCTGCGGTGGTACGTCGATGGCGAGCGCGTGTTTGGCGTCTCGCGGCTGGAGGTCCTGAGCTGGCCGTTTGACCAGCCTTTTTACTTGGCGATCAGCTACGCCATCGGTGGCCGTCTGGTGAACCCAAACGTCGATCAGCTCAGCAGCTCAGTGTTGGTGGATTACGTACGGGCTTGGTACGGCAACCGGGACCTGCCGACGGCAAACATCGTCGTGACTGCATCAGCTGTTGCTGGCAACAGCACCAAGGTTGCAGTCAACGGCACAGGCGCTAATGCAACCGTATCAGTAACGGCTAGCCAAGGTCAGAACAGCACCGATAACACATCAAAGACCAACTCCACGTCCAGTGACAGCAGCAGCAGCAGCAGCAGCAGCAGCACCAACAACAGCTCAGGACATGGCAACTGAAGCTGGCTAGATATTGCGAGCGGCGTTGTAAGATAGTAATAAGCCACAGCTTAATAACACTACATAGCACTGCCAAATGCCCTGGCAGCTTGTGCATGCATTCATTGGCCACTTACTGCTTCAAGCTTCATTGTAATCATATTGATCGTCTACTCTTAATACTCAGCTAGTGCGCTGCATCTCAACATGCGAGTGAATCATTTTGTGATCTATATATCCGTTGTGGTTGTGCTCTGTTGAAATCCCAGGCACTGCGTGCCCTTTGGTTTGCATTGGACATGGCATGCCAGGCTTGGGGCTTGTTGGGGGTTTGGCAAAGTATGTATCTGTGTAGTAATAAAGCTGGTAACAGCTGTCTGTTGTCTTGTCTGCACCAGCAGCAAACCATAACCGCCACAGCCTGCTGTCAGCAACCTGCAAGTATGCATAGATGGCTTGCAAATCTGCACGGGTGCTGATGAATAGTAGGTACAATGCGACTATAGCGACTACCAGAATATGCATGAGGATAGCAGCACGTCACAGGCCAGGCAATTGGCTAACGTCTGCAGAGACAGCTGATGACATGTGTGCGCAGCCGACATCCAGTGCAGCTTTATTGTTGAGCACTGTGCTGACAGGCGCTGGCGGGCTCAGCCTGATTTAGTCTGCTTTGCCTTCATCTGAATGCACGGCTCATCCACACATCTAGCAGCAGCTGTGTCTGTGTACTATACGAGAGGGTACTTCTGTGTTGTGGGCCAGCTTGTTTAGATTTGCGTTGATTGCATGAGCAAATGTCAGTCAAATATTGGGTTCAACGAGTGTGTGTACGCAGCTGTGACCGACAAACTATGGGGGTGCAGCACATGTCTCTGTCGGACAGCAGAGGAGCTATAACTGTCAATTCTGTGTTGTGTTGCCCACAAAACAAGGGTGCTGCTGGGCTTGCTTTCATCTGTGTGATAGGTCTGGGCCAATTGACAGGCAGGACCCAGCAATATTGGATCAATCCAGCTGCGGCAAGGCTCAAGGTTCATGCATAATTGATTTTGCCGTGGCCAGCTCATCAAGCTTCTGGCAGTTTAAGGAGTGTTTTGGCTCCATTGCCTGCTGGCAAGCGTGTTGGAAAAAAGATCTGCACGACAGGCAGTAAGAGGGGTAATCGCGCCAAGGTTGATGTGTGCCAGAAAATTGCTGTAGTTAGCAGTCTGCTTTGAGGTACTTCTTTTTACATCTTTGCATGTTTGTTTGGTCATCCAAAGTGCATCAGTGTGCACCTAATTCCCATTTATGGGACATTGGATAAGTATATGGTAGCTGGACTTCATGGCAGCTGCACCTCTTGTGAGCTCAGGCTATCATCATGATACCAGGGTCTGATGATTGGAAATAGTACTTCTCTAGTGCCAGCTGTTTCAAAGGTTGGATCGCCAGCAAACTTAGTCCATGAGTTGGCACTGCTGGGGCCCTAGGAGATGCAACACCTCTGGACTGGTGTGTTTCGCTGCAGGAATGCTGTTAGGTAGTTTCAGTGAAGACTCCGCGGTCCTAACTGTCCCAATAGCTGTACAGTGCTATTGCTCCAGTTCATGATGTTGCAGCCAATCCAGCATCAAGTTCAGATCACGGCCACTTTGCAGTCACGCTCTGCTTTGAACTCGCACCGCCGCTCCGTACGCCGCTTTCCGCTGTGAACATGTGCCCAACAGTTCGTGCTAGGCAAGTCCACGAAGCGGCCCAGAACACCGCATATCCGCGGTGTCAGCGGGCCAATGATGGTTTGCCTGTCGGACAACCGGGCAGGGCCCTCCACGGCGCACCGAGCCCATGGTGGCGCCATTGACATGAGGCCACCTTTTGGAACGCAAAAGGTCAGCGTGTCGCACCATATGCAGTTTACAACTTATTTATCGGGCCGTTACTTGCTGCGGCTCTGGAGGCGAGGCCTGCAGCTTGCTGAAAGACTTCGTTCAACAGTCGATCGTTGTTGGTGTTCAACAGGTCGAACCTGGCCGATCCACGAATCCAAAAGTAGTCGCATGCGCCTTCTACACCAGCAAACCAGTATGGGCAGCAGCCCCGGGCTATCCGGCCACATATACGCAGGCCGCGGAAACAACGCCGACACGGCCTGGCAGGGGAATTTTGAACACATTTGGAAGCAGATCACCCGGCAACGAATGTCATAACGCTATAACAGCTAGCTGGCAGGTTACTAGAACCGCACAGTGACCCAAATCCATTAGACAGGATTGCCACACCAAAGCAACAGCACTGCATTTTGGTATCCTCGAGCAGTTAGGGCTGCTGCCGTGCGGCAGTCCAACGTGAACTCATATGCAACAGCCCAAAACCTCACGCAAGCAAAGCAGTTCACCAAATAGCCAGCCTGCACAACAACTCCTATCATTGGGTCGCAATCAGGGTCTCTGGCCTCGATGGTTTAGGGCCCCGATCAAGCTGCAGATGAGCACTCAAGTGGGCTGAACCGCAACGGAAACAGCGCATCACACGACACATGCCAGTTACTACAATAGCATTCAGCTAGGGTCTGACAGCCTGCGCTTGCCTGCTTTGGCTGCTTTCTTTGTCTTCACGACCTGTGGGGTTTTGAATGGCACTGCGGCTTGCTGGACTCCTGCTGCTGCTGCTGCTGCTGGTTTGCTGCCAGCCTTGCCAGGTGTTGCTAGCTTTCTGTGCTTCTTCTTTGCACTGGTATCCTGCTGCTGTTTGTGATGCTTTTGTTGATGCTTTGGTGCCAAAGCTGGTTTGCTGCCAGCCTTGCCAGATGCAGCTAGCTGTGGGCCCGCAGGAGGCGGGGCAACGCCTCCATCTGCTGTTGCTGCAGCGGCCTTATGTTTCTTGGCCTTCTTCTTGGTACTGTCCTCTGCTGCTACTGCTTCAGGTGCTGGTTCCTGCAGCCCTTTCTTTCGCTTCCCTGCCATGCGCACATCACTCCTTTGCTGCTTCTGCTGCTCTGCTGTCACCACAGCTTGTAACTGCTGCTCAGTTTTACTGCTGCTTTTCTTACCAGGTTTTGCTGCAGCAGTAGTTACTGCCTCAGTTGAACCGTGCTGCTGTTGCTGTGAGCCCAGCAGCAGCTGCAACAGCTTCAACCCTGCTCCTGCTGCACCCTGCTGTACTACCTGCCCGCTGGGCCCGACCAACATCCAGCCACGTAACCTGCTAGCTACAACCTGCATGCTGTATGCTCTGCATGCTAGCTCTTGAGCCCAGACTGCTAGGGCCTCTGAGTTGCCTGTTATGCTGGCTGGAGCTGAGTTGACAGCGGCAAAGTGCAGGAACAGCTCCTGCAAGGCTTGAGACCTGTAGGAGCATTGTGCAGACACATCATGCAGGGCACAGTGAGAGGCCTGCATGAATAAATTGTCGGCGAGTTGGATGCCACGCATGGGCTGGTATAACCACAAGCAGTTGGTGCAACATGGGCCATTTTCCATGGGTGGCCTTGCTGTGAGAGCTGTTCGCAGGCTTCTGTCTCCATGGCTTCAGGCTTCAGGACAGTAATGACGTAGGAAGTGATCAGCTGTGCTGCTGTGGTGTTAGGCAGTTTGATTGATGCAGCTATGCTGGTGAGTAGACTGCACCAGATGTGAGCATGTCAAGGACACCGCTTGACAATACTGCCGGATAAGCATTGCTGCAAACTGCTGCTGATAAATGAGCGTACATAAGTCCACATCTTGACAGGCCAGGGACTGGAATAAATAGATTTACCAGCTGGCGAATGGCCCCGTGGTGATATTTGTGCCCCAAAGCCCCGGTGGCCCAGAGCAGGACTTTGCACAGAGCCATGCCCACCTGGCACAGTCCTCACTGCCTAGC
>NSMO01002579.1:0-22540 GCA_002588565.1 Coelastrella sp. UTEX B 3026
CGCAAAACGGCGCATTATCGGTAGATGCCTGCTTGCATGCTTATGTTCGCAACACTGACACCTGTGAGCCTTTCAAGCAGAACAATTTATCAGCAATGTCATTTTTTGTGGCTTGGCACTAGGCCCAGGGGTGAATGCTGCAACTGTAGTTTGAATTCAGCTGTGCTAGGACCCCAAACCGCACTTCACCAGAAGCGCATACTAAACTCACCATTGATTAATGTAGGTCTTACCTGCGTTTAAGTAAGCGGCATTGTCCCTATGTCGCAGCAGCAACTGCCGTTTGAACCGGAGTCCCTGGTGCGCATCATCAGGGGCTTCATTACGCTAGATCGGGCCCATTTGAGCGAGGATATACCATCGGTGGAGCTCGCTGGCTCTCTGCTCTGGGACCTTACGGCAGACCAAGATGCTGTTGGCCTGCTGCTGCAGAGTCACCTGGTCGACGCAGTTCACAGCCAGTTGAGCGTGTGCAGTGCGCATGAAGCACGGGATGGTTCATGCTGGATTGGTGTAACTGTGGAGCGCGTGCTAGAACTCTGCTTTGGCATACTGGGCAACCTTTACGCCTTTCCTCAAGCAGTACAGGAGCTTGTTGCAGAGGAAGCGGGTCTTCTGCAAATGCTGGACGTATTCACAGCTGTAGACGACCCTCCGGCGCTGTCTGAGATATGCAGAATGCTTGCATCAGCTCTCTCGTCCGGCAAGGTATACTGCGGCTTGTCTCCAACAAGCTTTACATAACCTGCCGCTTATGATTTATCGCCAAGAATCATGCTGTGAGCTGGGCCTGCCATGCTTCATATTGGCCAAGTTGCTGTCTCCATCTCCGCCCAGATGTGTCCAGCTTGAGTGCTCCAATCGCAGTTGGCCAAAATCATTCGTCCAAACCCTGCTGGCCCATGCTGAACCCTACACGCAGGGCCGTGCAGCCTGGTTGCCGCTCCTATGCCAACAGCAGCATGTGCTAGCGCACCTCATGCTGCTCATACAGAGCACACTCCATGCCCAGCTGCTACAGAGAAGCCTGGAACTGGTAGCATCTCTCCTGCATGCATCCACAGCAGCAGAGTCAGCAGATGCTACTGAAGCCGACGCTGGCAGGAACATCCCGCAGCTGCTTTGGGATGCTGCGCTTGCTGAGGCATTAACTGCAGTGCTTGTTCCTGCAGCATCGCGTCTAGCAGTAGAATCTGCTGCAGCAGCAGTAGATGATACTGCTGGGGGTGGCTGGGATGATGCAGCAGAACCATCAGGACCAGAAGACGGCACCAGCCTCAAACAGCAAGAACAGAAGCTATATACACAGCCGCCAGTTCTAGAGGCCCTTGTTGGCATCCTGGAGCAGCTAGCCATGGAGCCTGGCGGGACAGAAGCAGCAGTTGAGCACATCCCTCAGCTGCCGCATCTTATGCTGCAGCTGCTACAGACTTGCAGCTCCGCAGGTCAGCAAGATGTGCTGGAACTGCTGCTTCCGGTACTCGTCCAGTACAGAGCAACGGTTGTGCCGCTGTTACAACAGCAGGAACAGCCACAGCCAACAGATGATTGTGCTGTTGCAGTTGGTGAGGAGCGAAGAGAAACCGCTGAGCAGCTGAAGGATGAGCAGCCGCAACAGCAACAGCAGCAGGCGCTGCAGTACCTTGTATACATAGCAGGCGTGCTGCGGGATTGTAGCAGCCCTGACAGCCTGGATGCGCTAGATGCTGGCTGGTTCTTATGTGCTGCAGCGACTAGGGGCCTCTGGCATCAGCAATACCAGCAACAGGAACAGCAGCAGGCCTCCAGGGCTGCACCACTACTTCACATCAGCACTTACGCTGGCACCTCCGTCAAGAGCTGTGCTTTGATAGAGCAGCTATGCAAGAGCTTGAGTCTGGCAAGGATTCCAGATACTGCTGTCAAATATGCACAGCAGTGTGTGGCAAACCTAGTCCAAATGGTAGCAGCAGTAGCAACAGGGCAGCTGCCACGTAAACTGGCAATTCAGCACCTCAAACAGGCAGCAAAGCACTTGGTTGCAGTGGTGGATGCTCTGCAGCAAGTCCCGCAGGAACAACAACAGCAGCAGCAGCGAGGCAACGAACAAGGTGCCGTGCAACAACAACTGACTAGTGCAGAGCAGCTGCAGCAGGATGTCAAAGCACTGCAGCAACAGCTGGTGGCTGTAATGAACAGCTGAAGCTGGCTGATCGTCGCAAACATGTACACCTTCTTCCCCCCAACAGGTCAGTGGCAGAGTTCTTGGCCTCAGTTGGCCATTCTATGTTCTCTTGCCCAATTCTGTGCAGCTGGGGGGCTTTCCTGGTAGGCAATAACAGTTCCCAACCGGCAATCATACATACTGGTTACCTTTACATACTTGCAATTGAATGGCTGTTTTGGGATGCCACGTGGCTTGGAGACCGCAGTCATGTGCTGGTGTGCCGCTCGCAAAGACCGCTGAGCAGAAATGGAGCTCTGCTGATGATGATGACTGGATTACCAGGCCACTAGAGCGGAAGCCCTATCGTCTGATATACACAGCTGCGTCACTCATCAACGCAGCCAATACACCACAGACGGACCCAACACCAGCTGTTCCACCGGATGTGCAAAGGACGCAGTTGTATCCCACGTCCCGAGCACAGGACGGAACAGTTGTAGTAACCAGCCTCACACCGCGATAGAGCACAACTGCTGGCACTAACTGTGCCAGAATGTATCAGACACACAAGCAAAGTGCCTGAAAGATCCACTGGTCGACAGACAGGCCAACCAGATTGCTCTAGGTACATAGAACAGGCCACTTTGGCTAGTGCTGGCTGCACTAACCAGGGATAAAGCACTAAGAGCAAAGTGCCCACCCAATGTTATCAAAACCAGATAATGGAGCTCTGCGGTGCGCTGCTGCTTTGCCCGGCTTTTCTCGTGAGGAAGTTGGCCCGAATTGGTTTAGCGGTCCAAGGTCCAAGGTTAAAACCGTCCCGGCGTAGCCCTTGGTCCCGCATGGCCGCCGGACCCATGTGCAACACGTTGCTGGAAGGTGGAAGTAGGTCGTAGGTGATCGGGGCACTTCGCTGCTTCCCTAAAAGCCCGGAAACTTCCTGGTCTCGCGTCTCGCTGTGGTCAATTAGCCGCGCAGTTTCACTCATCAGCGACACACTGTCGACACGAAGACCTCTTTGGCGCATCTGACGTTAGATAAGCGAGCGTTGAACCAGCACTACTCTCATTGCGTTGCAGAAAACATCCTTTTGGTTGTCGACAGCAAGATCCGGATCAGCTAGCACTCCAAGATGGCCTTTCATCGTGGCAGTCGTATGGCAGGCCTTCTCGCCTGCTTCGTCGTGCTGTCAGCACACCACCTGGCCCTCGCTGAAGTCCTGACGCCCTCAAGCGCCGCAGCGCAGCAGTTCCCTACCGGCGCTCCGGCTGCTGCTGGAGAAGCGACTTCGCCGAGCCCAGCCGCTGCGCCAAGTCCCGCTATCGTTACGCCGAGTCCTGTTGTAGTGCAGCCCACTCCTGCAGCAGCACAACCCCCAGCCGAGCCTCAGCCTGCTGCTTCAGGTGAACACTTGTGCAGTACCGCCGTGTAGTATGTGATGCTGCTCAGTAGATCTAGCAGCTGCGTACAGCAGCATTGGGAACCTGTTGCAGACAGTCAGAAAGGCTGTTGTAGCAGCATGCGAGTGACACACGGCATGGACAGTGTTGTACAGTGTCGGCATCATTATTGGGTCCCTGGGTACAACAGTTTGATCTGCAGCAGCAGGGCCCTGCAGTCAGCAGTACACAGCAGCAGGTATCAGTACCTGGCTACATGGCTGTTGGTTACTATCAGCACAACAGTATGCATGCATGGGATTGTTGGTCTTCAAAGTCGTGTCGCTTGTGTGCTTGGTTGATGATCCCAGTGATATCCGAGGTTTGGGGCAACTGACAGAAACTGCAATTTGCTGTCAGCTATTTGCTGAAAGTTGGCCGCTGATGCACTTCGCTCGCGCACTGGCAGCCTTTGTGCGCTCTCTGACTCTGTAGACGCTGGGTGAACTTGCATTTGTGATGCAATGGGCTCTCATGGCACATGCATCTCCAGCCTCAACAATGGAGCAGTGTACAATGCACTGCCGTCCATGTACTGCTGCAGCCGTAGCCAATTTGTAGCCATTCAACACGTTGGTAGCTTGTGAGCCATTTAACGACCTCATCGCGCTGAAACTGCAGACAAAGCACAGGCTCCAACAGCCTGCATGCACTTGCTGCTGACAACACTATCGTTCTGCATTTGGCCAATTGCAGGCTCCGCGACAATCAATCTGCACCATTCAACATGGTCGTGTCTTGTGTGCCAATCAACAATCTACCTATGTACTTGCCAAACTGCAGGCTCTGCGACAATCAATCTGCAGCCATTCAACACGGTCGTGTCTTGTGTGCCATTCAACATCTTGGTCAGCGCTGGAGTTGCTGACAATGCGTACTCCGCTACAACAGCCTACGCCCCGGAAGTTGACGCCGCTGTGGTGCTGAAGGTTGAAGATCAGACGTTGTATGTTGGCTTCAACAAGAGCTATGAGACCACTGAGGCTATCAAGGTGGGTCATTATACTAGTTATTGTTGGTTCGGGCACCTTGTTGGGAATGCTGTTGGGCTGCTGTCATATGTTAGAGCTGTGGCATTGCTGTTGTGTGGTGCGGCACAGTGGTGCTGAAGGTTGAAGATCAGACGCTGTATGTTGGCGATCAAGAGCTTTGAGACTACTGAGACCGTCAAGGTGGGTCGCGGGATCAGTTTGAATAGATTTGAGCACTTCATTGGGAATGATGGTTGGCTGCTGTCATATGTTAGAGCTGTGGCATTGCTGTTGTGTGGTGCGGCACAGTGGTGCTGAAGGTTGTGGATCAGACACTGTATGTTGGCTTCCACAAGAGCTATGAGACCACTGAGACCGTCAAGGTGGGCCAGGGCAGTAGTGCCAGAGCTGCTGCATAGTGCATGTGGTGCTGCAACAATCTGCGCCCCAAAAGTGATTGCTGTGGTGCTGAAGGTTGAAGACCAGACACCGTGCGTTCGCTTCATCGAGTGTGAAGGGTCGACTGACCCTATCAATCTGGGTTATGACTTGCAAGCAGGGGTTGGCTTTCAAAGGATTTTGCTTTGCACATACTCTGTGTGTTTAACAGGGTGTGAAAAACAAAGTGCTGTTGAGCTGGAGGTTGCATGCGAGTTGGGACTGATGCTCCTAACGCAAGCTGTATTGCCCCAGCTCCTGTATGTGTTGCTGCTTTCGCACAGGTGAACATCAGCATGCCTGCCGCTCAGCTGCAAGGAGTAGTCAACAACGGCGTTGGTGACATCATCCTGAACCCAGGTTTCAACACGGACTACACTATTGTTACAAACAAGGGCACTGGCAAGATCCTTCTAAGGGGAATCACAACGAACAAGCTGCGCATCTACTCACAGGGGTGAGCTTTAAGGGGGAAGGATACTAAAGCGTGTCTTGCTGTATGGGCAACGCGTTCGAGCCAGCTCGCATGTACATACTTCGAACACATGTCTGAATGCCTCCGAGCCCGCTACCGCAGAGCATCGCATTCTGCGGCACACCGTACGTCCTCCGGTATAGCAGCAGGTTGGGCGAAGTGACAGCCATGCGTGGCCACTTTGGCACAGTAGCAACGCGCTGTTTACTTAATATCAACTTATTTGGAGCTTGGCACGCAGCACTTGGGGGCCTCTGTGGACCTGTCCACACGCGGTCACACTGAACATTTGGTGCATGCCAGACGTCTGCTCAAAACACACGCCGCTGCCAACTCCGAAGCCTCGTAGCATATAACAGCATTATGTAACACTTTATTGAGGATGTGTTGCATGCAAAAGGTGGGAAGCCACCTGCCATGGTTCGGAACCATGGTTTCGGAACTTCCGAAACATGCTCAGTAGGACGCATTGCCCGAACGCGGCCTCCACTCGAAACAAACTCATACACCCATACCAAAAGGTTTGTCACCAAAACAAACTCATACACCCATACCAAGCACTACTCTAGACGGACAACACCTGGTTGCAGCTGACTGCACCACAATGCCACCTTCTACGAACCCAAAATTTTCTAATCACCATCTACTGCTCATTCCTCATTTGGTGTCCGCTGTATCGCTACCTTCATCTACAATGGCTGCCTGTGACAGCAGTGCTGGCAGGAAAGCCTCAGCTGCTGCTTCTGTGGTTTCATCTGCTGCCTGTGCTGTGGCGCGTGTGTCAGTGTCTGTTCTATTGCCCTATCTATAGAATAGACACCAAGACAGGCGCCACAGCACAGGCACTAGCTAGTGCCTGATCTATGTCCGTGTCTTCAGCTTCTTCAAGTTGACCCTCAGGCAGCAGTGGCTGCCCATCATTGGAGTGCATTGGCTGATGCTGCCCCTCTTCAGGCTGCTGTGCTACTTGCTGGTTTGTTGCTTGCTGCTGCGCTGCTTGCTGCTGCATATGCTTCTCTGCCTCCAAGGCAGTGAACCCATGCAGCAGCAAGCAGCGCAGCAGTAGGCAACAAAGGGGTAGGGGTAGGGGTATTCTAAGGGGTAGGGGTATTCTAGGCTTCGTTAGCGGCTAAAGAAACTCTCACAATACCCCTACCCCTTCCCATGTAGGATGCTGCTGCTGCTGCTGTTGGTATACTTGCAGCTGCTGCTGACGTACAGCCGCTGTCATCGGAAGCTGATCTTCCCAGTCAATCTTGCTGCTGTGGGCTTTGCAGCGGGCCTTGTACATCCTATACTGCTGGTGCTGCCGCCTGTCATGCTGCTGCTGCTGCGTGCTGACAGCAGCTGTGGTGGAAAACATGCACTTCAGGCCATCAGCAGTACGACAGCAGAGGGTTTCAGAGCCCCCGGGTTCTGCCCAGACGTCGATTTCGCAACCCAAGCTGCAACGATCTGGGCTATACTGGTGCCATATATGCTGCTCGTTTGCGCACAAGCACTGCAGAAGGCGTTGGAGCACTTTCTTAAGCACCCCCTGTTTACTATCCTTCCTCTTAACTCGCAGGCAGCTAGCATGGGCTGGTCTTCGGCCACGGGGACGTAGATTACGTGCACATTGGCACTGTGACGTCCATGATGATCCCGATTGTGCCCACTGTGACATGGGCAGCCCCAATTCTTCTCACATGCATTGCGATTTGTGTAGATATATCCTCGTGATTGTGCCACCAGAGCTTGACAACCCCCTAATGTGCAGCTGCAGCAAGGCGTCTCTCTGTCTCTTGTTTTTCAAGGGCTGTTCTTTGCATCGGTTGTTACGAACTTTGTGCTGTTCCTCCTACTGCTGTTGCTGCCTACAGGACTGGCGACATCTTTGCCAAGGGTCAAATCAAGCTGGCCAACATCACGTCTCAGGCCACTGGCAGTGTGACAGTTTCAGGTGTTGACAAGGTAGTGGCAGATCTGCAGGGCATTACCAACCTGTTTGTGGACCCTACAAGTGGTGAGAACTGTGTTTGCTGGAACGTTTGCAACCTTTGGATGTATTGAAGCAGGGGTTGCTCTTCTCCCCCCTGCTCCAAGCGGGTTGCTTCTCTCCCTACTTCAAGGGGTTTGCTCCTCTCCAGCAACCTGAACAACAAGAACTCCTGAACAAGTTGCTGTGCCAAGTGTAGCAGGGGTGTGCATGCATTATACTTGCACGTTTACTTCATCATGCAGGCCAGTGTTGCCAAGACCGTAGTGGTTCATCCTGCAGACCCTGCAACCTGATGTAACAATCAGCTTCAACAACAGTGTAGCCAAAGTGCCAGGATGGCAACAGGAGCACTTCATATGTTGTAATGTAAATACGCGTTATGTTAAACTGCTTGCAGATGCTGCGCCTATTGATGTTAGCGCTCAAGGCATCAGCAAGGTGTACTACACACAGGGTCAGTGCACTGCAGGATCACAGGTAAACAAAAGTCATCTGGGCTGAGTTGTCGCTTTACTGGGTTCTGGTTTTGATCTGATAAGGCGTAGCTGCATTGCACCGGAGCCCTGCTGTTGCCAAAGTTACAAGCTACAAGGCCTGAGGCAGCATGTATGTGTTTTGTGGGGCGAGAGCAGGGGCAGGGGCCTGGATGGGTCTGGGCCTGTCATGCTCTCACAAGGCATTGCCGATGCTGAATTTTGTAACGTCTACTTAGCATGCTGGCATGTGTTCTGTTGTTTGGCTGCAGTTGAACATTGATGTGCCCTTCTTCAGCATGGACCTGGGCCTGTCAGGCTGCCGTCAGGTGAAGCCATCTGCCTTCCCTCGTTACAAGGCATACTGGACTTGTGGCACAAGGGTTAGGGGCTCATCTGTATGCACTGCAAGTAAGCAGCCATTCCTGTTTCATCTACTTATTTGTTCATTGATCTGTTGAGGTGTGGTTTCTAATATTGTCCGTTTAATGTGGTGAGCTCAGCTGTTGGTAAGTATGATTAATGGCAGGGGTTTGGGTCTGTCAGGTTCCTGCCAGGTGAAGCCTTCCGCCTTCCCTCGCTACAATGCGTACTGGACCTGTGGCACAAGGGTCAGGGGCTCATCTGTATGCACTGCAAGTAAGCAGGCATTCCTGTTTTAGCTACTCGATTGTTCATTGATCTGTTGAGGTGTGGTTTCTAATATTGCCGTTTAATGTGGTGAGCTCAGCTGTTGGTAAGTATGATTATCGGCAGGGGTTTGGGTCTGTCAGGTTCCTGCCAGGTGAAGCCATCTGCCTTCCCTCAATTGATGTGTACTGAACCTGTGGCACAAGAGTCAGGGCCGCTGATTCAGGGCCTCATCTGTCTGCATTACAAGTACGCAGGCACTGTTGGTCTTCTGAGCCTTAGGGTCATCCTGTTGAGGTGTGTTGTTTGGGTCGATTCTGTTGGTCGTGGTGAGTGGGGGCTATCACCATCATCAGAAGGGGTGCAGGGCTGGCAGGTTGCTGCCAGGTGAAGCCTTCTGCCTTCCCTCGCTACAAGGCATACTGGACTTGTGGCACAAGGGTCAGGGGCTCATCTGTCTGCAATGCAAGTAAGCAGGCATTTTTTTCCTGAGCTACATACATTGTAGCATAAGCTACTCAACCACCATAGCGGTAGTGCCATTGGCCCCGTGCCCCACCGGCAGTGAAAATATCATGCAGCTTCATGCTGTCAGCTGTTTTTGTGCCTACCAGTGCAGCCTCTGTGGATTACCAATTGCAATGGTTGTCGTCTGCTGCTGCTACTGCATGTGCAGGTGCTAAAGCTGCACAAGCTGCTGCTGCCCAGAACGGTGATGTGTCGGTGTCTTCCAGCAGCACCAATGGCAACGGCTTTGCCAGCGCATCAGCCAGTGGTGATGGAGAGCCTGTGAGAGTTGAAAGCACGGGAGGTCGGCCTCAGAATGCACCGCCTGCAGACACTGCTGCTGCACAAGAAGCCGCAGGTACGTACTGCTAACCTGGCCTCTCTTCCGACACTGATTGGGTTCACCTTTTGTGTGATTCTGGTTGGGTTTACATTCTGTGTGCAAGCTGTTTTGGCCAAGTGTGCATCAGCCAGTGGTGATGGACAGCCTGTGAGAGTTGAGAGCACAGGGGGTCGGCCTCAGAGCGCACCGTCTGCAGACACTGCTGCTGCACAAGAACTTGCAGGTACGTACTGCTAACCTGGCCTCTCTTCCGACACTGATTGGGTTCACCTTTTGTGTGATTCTGGTTGGGTTTACTGCTTGTTTGCAAGACGGTTTGGTCAAGTGTGCATCAGCGAGTGGTGATGGCGAGCCTGTGAGAGGAGGTCGGCCTCAGAGCACACCGTCTGCACACACTGCTGCCGCACAAGAAGCAGCAGGTATGTTTTGGACGAATGCACAAGTAACTCGGCCTCTCTTTTGATACCATTGGGGTCACTGTTTATGTGTCAGATGCTTTGGTCGAGTGTGCATTCAATGGCGGCCAGTGGTGATGGAGAGCCTGTGCAGTTATGGATCTATCCAAAGACTGGTCAACACCACAGCCGACCTGGCTTTTGGTGCGCCTCTCTATGTAGCTGCTGGTGACATTGGCATCTCGGTGGCTGGCCGTCACCTGCACCGCCACAAAGTAGACCACAAGCGCAAACCCTTCACCCCTAGACAATAGCCACTTGGGTCCAATCATGCGATTTGCAATCCCTTAATCTATATAGCTGACGCGGGATGGGTGGCTGCGTTGTTTGATTGCAGCTGCTGGTGACATTGGCATCTCTGTGGCTGGCCGTCACGTGCACCGCCACAAGGCCGACCACAAGCGCAAACAGGACAAGCACTGTACAATAGCCACTTGAGTCTAATGTTGCAAATTGCAATCCCATAATTTACATAGCTGATGCGGGAATGGGTGTTTGTTTTGTTTAACTGCAGCTGCTCGTGACATTGGCATCTCAGTAGCTGGCCGTACCTGCACCGCCACAAGTCCAAAATTCTAGCGTAAACCCTTCACCCCTAGACAATAGCCACTTGGGTCCAATCATGCGATTTGCAATCCCATAATTTACATAGCTGACGCAGGTCGGGTGTCTGTTTTGTTTAACTGCAGCTGCTGGTGACATTGGCATATCAGTAGCTGTCCGTCACCTGCACCGCCACAAGGCCGATCACAAGCGCAAACCAGACAATTATTGTACAGCAGCCACTTCAATTCAATTGCAGGTCGCAATCCCATAAGCTATATAGCTGATGCGGGAATGGGGGTTTGTTTTGTTTAACTGCAGCTGCTGGTGACATTGGCATCTCAGTAGCTGGCCGTCGCCTGCAGCCGCCACAAAGTAGACCAAAAGCGCAAACAGAACAAGCACTATACAATAGCCACGTGGGTCCAATGTTGCAAATTGCAATCCCATAATTTACATAGCTGACGCAGGTTGGGTGGCTGTTTTGTTTGACTGCAGCTGCTGGTGACATTGGCATCTCAGTGGCTGGCCGACGCCTGCACCGCCACAAGGCCGATCACAAGCGCAAACCACACAACCGCGGAACTGATTATCCGTTTTTGGACTGACAGATTACACGGCTATGATTGCTGACCAAGCCGTGTCTGCTTTTTTGTGCCTCCATATGCAGCTGCTGGTGACATTGGCATCTCAGTGGCTGGCCGCCGCCTGCACCGCCACAAGGCCGACCACAAGCGCAAACTACACAAGTTCGTATTCCCAGAGATTGATTTCCCAGATTTCCCTCAGATCAATTTCCCCGATCTGCCGACTGTGTCAGTAAGCAGCAGCAGTAGCAGCAGCAGCAGCGATGGTGATGACAACGGAGGAGTCACTGTTACAACTACTGGGGATGGCAGCAGCGCCAGCAGCAGCAGCAGCAGCGGTACCGGTGGACGTGTTGCTGTCGCATCTATCGAGTGTGTTGTGCCCGGTGAGCAGCTGTACATTGGTGCTGCATAGACGCCCAGCACTGTTGTGCTATGACGTTTTTGTCTGGCGTATACATGTATTCAACCTTGTGTAGATCAAGAATTTCATCCAGCCATGTTGTTGGTGGGCACTCTAGCTGGCGCGCTTTGGTGGTGTGTGTGTGTGTGTCTTGGTTACAAGTATGCCTTTGTGAATAGTGTTGTTGCATGCCCCGATTCAAGTTGCTAATGCATTACATGTTGCTAACATTGGTTCAAGACTTTTAGTGTCTGCAACCATGTAGTACAGTTCCAGACTGCAAGCGATGTAGCTGCTGCTGCTGCTGCTGCGATGATGGTGACAACGGAGGAGTCACTGTTACATTCACTGGGGGTGACAGCAGCGCTAGCAGCAGCAGCAGCGGTACAGGTGGGTACAGTATAAGACTTGGCATCGTGCAGGTGTTGTTTTGTACCTTGATTGCTGCCTTGATTGCTGGCTGGAGGTGGGGATATTGGTGTGTATATTTTGCGGTCAACTGTTGTGTACCTGAAGCCGGTCGTTCTGCAAGCTTGTTTTGGGCTCCTTGGTTTGGCAACCACCAGTTCAGCAGTTAAATTCCTTCAGATTGTCTTGAGCAAGCACATTTTCAGCCACATGTACTGATGCTTGTCCTGATGTCACTAATAGGTGTGGTAGCTGACATGGCAGCAGAGTTGGTAGTACCATGCAGCAGCGACGATGGTGGATGAGCTACTGTGTGAGTTGCAGTTGTGCGTGTTGTCCCTGTTGGACAGCTTTGTATCACTGCCGTGCAGCTGTGCCTTTGATAGTGGTATCAGCACTGTTGGTTTTTGCTGTAGAGTTTGGAGCCATTGTAACAGACCATGCTTCAAGCAGATATCCACGTTGCTGTGTGCTTTGAGCTGGCAATTGCAGGATTGCGTCGGCAGAGTTGCATGTGCTTATAGGGGTATCGGGTCCAGTATGCTCAGTTGCACATGCCCCCCTACCATGCTTTATAGATTTGCCAGTAGCGTGCAAGTGCCTCAGGACTGGTTCAACAAGTTGTCAGGGTCTAACATGGGTGTATGTCCTTGTTGATGAGGTTGACCTTGCCAAGTGTGCTGCTGCTGTGACGTTAAGCCAGCTACTGCAGTATCACGTGCATGGGAACTCGCTGCGGCAGCAGCAGCAGCTGTGATGGTCTGTTGAGTGGTGTATTGCCGAGCCTTTGGAGCAGCCTGGTCTCGTAGTTGCATCAATATACCTTCTCAACTGATCTAAACAGAGCTGTATTTGGTAGCACTGTGTAGACCAGAATGCTTTGTTACAGTGTGGTACTATTCAGCGAGAACTGCGTGCGTGTTGGGAGTCGACTGCTATAGGAATGAGCCAGGTCACGTTGCAGCTTGCTGTTAGATCACCAGCATTGGACCTGCAGCCAATAGCGCTATACCTTCAGTGCTTAGCAGCAGGTGCAGTTTTCAGCATTTCAACACATGTCGATTTCATTGGAGACTGTTTTGGCTAGTATGAATGATTTTGGCTAGTAAATTCGTTTTGCAGCGCTGTAGGTGAAATAGGACTGGTTAATCCAGAATAAGTCTGTTGTGGGTTGGCCGTCCTTTGCTGTTTGACATCAAGATGCAGCTGGCCAACAATTTGAGCACTGCTCAATTGGTCTTGCTAGGTTTTGGCCTGCCTATTGACAGTCAGAACAGTCGAAATGTGTTGTGTGTGTCCTTTGAAACCGCATGACGGTCCATAGTTTCCACCGCGGCGGGAGCACTTGCCCGTGGATGGGCGGCTAGCAATAGCTTTGCATTATACCCACGTCTGCTGCCAGAACTGGTCGTGAGCACGCTTGCCAGCCAAAGTTGTGGCATCATCGACCAGCTGGCTTCGGAAAGATATATCCCAGCGGACTGAGACTGAGTTACAATCGCTTGCCTGACCGTCTTATAAGCAATTAGCAAGCGGGGTCACAACCGGCCGGGTCCGCCGGCGGGCATCGTCCAAGGCCGCCTGCTAAGCAGGCAGCAGTGAGCTAGGCCGCTCTGCCTAGGAAAAGGAACGATGAGCAAACAATCAAATCATTACTGGCTGTCTGTAGTGGAGAAGAAGAACCTCGTACAAAGTCTCGGCGTCTTCTTGGTGATCTGCTTTGTGCCGTCCAACTGCTACTGGCTAGCAGCCAGTGAACGGTAATTCTTGTTCTTCTTTGGCTAACAGCCGCCATGGCATGGTTATAGCCCCGGCCGGTAGCGGCACGCCACGTATTCGTATACGAGCTTCCGGCTGAGCTACTTCATCACGACTTTGCTATAAGGACTTTGCGGCAGTCTTTCAAACCAGGGTATCGGTCGCGCCGACCAGCTTCAGCTTGGGTTAAGATACTCGATATCCCAGTCATGACCTGATCAACGGTAGGGTGGCGCATACCGTTCAGAAGTTCCGGCATCTACAGTGGAGAATAAAACATAGGTGTTTCAAATTAGTTTCTTTAGCTGGGACGGTATATTCTAAAGATTGGCACACGAACCACCTTCCTGATCATCCTCTTCAACCCCAAATATTTTCATAGTATATATACATATATATGCAGCGCTAGAAACCCGGCGGTGAGACGGTGCTAGAGGCTTGTTTGTTAGCTTGCAAAGGCCCCTGGATAACCTTGTACTACTATCAGTTTTGTCTCGACGTGGCGTTGTCGCCAAATTGCGGGGTTGTCGCTGCGGCGTTGTCGCCGAACCTACAAGTGCCAACGCCTGGCTGCTCGCACGTTGGACTTACGTCACTGGCTGTATGTATTCCCGCAGTGTTGTCAATAGTGTATTGGGTCTGTCAGGTGACCAATGAAGTGTCATAAAAGCGCCTGCTGCCTCCCTGGCCCCTGTGTGTTACGCCGAGGCAGAAGTGGCCCAAACCCCTTTCTCGCCCAAACGAGTGCAGCACCAGGGAGCATAACGAGTAGTTCAAAAATGTATGTTGCATTCTCAACGTGTCCATTGTCAGGTGTTGCTCACTTTGTTACAATCGTTTGAACGCTGTTACATTTGAAATGATGTACGCTCGCTGGCTAGAAAACGCAGTGCGAACGGTCATAACGGCGTTTCTAGGTGACATGGTCCAGTGTGGCTCTTTCTATCCTAGTGCTCCAAACTCGCATGTGCACAGCTCGCCCGGTTTCAAAGTCTAGCGCATACAGCACACTTGAGGCCAGCGAGCCTCCATATGGGCTTTAGATAGATTCTGATATCGTTCGAATTCTTGAAAGCGACGGCACAGGCTTGGATATGCAGCAGCCAGACCCCTTGAAGCAGCAACAGGAGCAGGACCTTTGCTTCAAACTTGAGTTGGGGTCGAGGGACCCTTCTCCAGCAGTTTCACGAGCTTTCTGCTTGGGCTGTGGGTTTAGACATGGTTCCAAGTACTGGCGTTCAGGAACAGTCCGTGTGGACGAGGATGGGTGTGTTGAAGTTTTGGGAGGTGGCAGGACTGTCCTGTCAGCCAATGTCAAGGATTACGACGTCAAGCAGCAGGCCCTGTTATCCAGGCTGTCAGTATACAGCTCTAGCATTCAACAGCTACAGCTGGAGTGCAAGCCAGGGCAGCAGATATATGCCAAAGTAGTGGGACATGGCAAGACAGGAGTATGCAATGCTGTGTTCCAGGTGGGCTTCGCAGTGACATGTTGCAGGACTGAAACACGCCTTGGATGCCTAGTGCCTGCTATGCCATAGTGTGCCACAGTGTGTGAAACAGAGCTGAGCACGCGTGCTCTCTGTCCCATTGAGCCGCTTTAACAACTTGCTGTGTTCAATTCCGCTTGGTGGGTGCAGAGGCTTTCATCACTGCATAAGCAGCGTCCTCGCAGCCGGCCGCGCGCCGCAGCTACCTACCCTACCCTACCACCGTCTCTGCGCTCTGGGGGCCTTAGCCAGGAAATCCGGCAGCAGCTTGATGCAAGCAAAGTGCAGCTTGAGGAGATAAGTTGTATGCTTGTGCATGAGCTGCTTGAGGTACAGCGACAGCTAGAAGCTGGCAAGCGGCAGTATGACATGCTGAGTGCGCAGATTGAGCATGTCATGGCGCCAGCACAACAGCAAGTGCAGCAGCCCCAGACCACGCAGCAGCGTGAACCACAGCAGCAGCCTTCTGAAAGGCAGGTCACCCACAGCAGCAAACGAAGTGCAGAGCCTGTTGTACCGCAGTCTTCACAGCCAGCAAAGCGTGTGATGACCGGTGCTGATAGGAGTGTTGATTGCTGAGCAGTAGTAGACCAGGAGCAGCAGCAGTGGTTTGTTTTGCGGCCAGCTCTGCTGGTGGGTGTACATGGTTATTCATGTCAAGTCATGCCTTGCGGCTGGACTGCATGAGAAACAGTGCCTTGTTATGCCAAAGCGGCTAGGAAAAGCCTTTCAGGACTTGATTGTGTATAATTCTGCATCTTACTGCACTTGCTGTGCTGGTGACCCATCTGGTCACCACTTCAAGTCTCCAGTGGTACAGTAAGTTTCTGTGGTCACATATATTCTGTGCCTTGCATGCTCATGGTATGATAGTATGAACTGTTGTAAGAACATCTGTGCAGCTGCTTGACTCAGATTCGCTTGGCTGCCAGAGCAATGGCTCTGGTAGTTATGATCTGCTGCTGTTGCAATGGCAGAAGAAAGTGTCAAGTTTGCCCGGCTCGTTTGTGATCATCCTTTTACATATGGTCGTGATGTTTCGCTTATGGCATGCTAACATGCAATGTTATTGATTCCTGGATAGTTAGGCCCATCTGGAAACCTTCATTCTGGAGCTGCAATCACTGCAGGGTGGTTTGTGCTTGCTCGCTTTGAGCAACCTGCCATTGGCGCTGCATGCCGGCGTCCACCATGTATTGTACTCAGTGTACACATGTAGGCTATGTGGCACACGCGAGGCGGCAGCACTGTTTCTATGAAGTGAAATACCTGTCACAATCGACCAATCACCTGTCCTATGCCCCCACCGGGCAACCCGGTTCCTGGGCCAGGATGTACTACCTGAACTGGATCCATTGCTGTCCTGTATATGTTTACCATAAAGATCGAAAGTACAGCTCATGCAACATAGAATGCCATGCAAAACCGCTGTGCACTACATGCAAGGTCACTAGAAAACGTGGTGTCTACCATGTCAGCCTTGTCTACGTCGCAAGCTATGAACAAGCACAATGTGTGCAAGACATGCGGCCAGCAACTGCCCGGGGATGCCAAGACAGGACAACCTGTGAGCAGACTTACTGATTACTCGCCGCAACTTCAACACTGTGTACACACGCTATATATATGCAAGTTGAAGGGCCACCTTGTACTGCCATTATGGACGGCCCTCGACCTGAGCAGTACGATAGCTTCCAACTGCACACTAAGCCGCTGATATACCTATGAATATAACATGGCACTAGGCCAGTATCAGGACGCTAAATGTCACACTCAATTGGAAAACACTTCAGGCCTGCACTATGTTATGCCTCACCGCATTCAAGCTATCCAGCAGCCACTGCCGCAAGAGGCCTACCACGCATCACAGGCAAAGCCCTACGCCTCAAGCCACTAACATTGGAACATGTCATGCCACTCAATGCTGGCACAGCTTTCCTCACCAAAACCGCATGGGGGACAGCAGTGTCACGGCCACGGGTGTCTCTGATGCCCCTACTGATGTCATCAGGTAAAGTAACATCCGTTATAACATCTCTGGGCAGATCTGCAGTAGCCAGGGGTGACGCTTCTCCAGCAGATTTGCTGCTGTACATCGAATGCAATTGCTGCATGTACTGCATGTCACTGAGCGGGTCCTGCTGCTGCTGCTGTTTGTGCTGCTCATGTTCTGCTGCTGTAGCTGCTGAGACAGCAGGCTGGGTTTGGTTGGCAGCTGAGGCAGTGCGTAGAGCATCCCTCAAGCCAAGGACGATGAATAGATTGGCCATAGTTAGCAGCAGTTCGCACGGCCCTGCAATGCAACATCAGCAGCGCAGAGCATTACTGCTATGGTCGTTGGGTGGCTTTATACACAGCAGCACATGTGTCAGTGTTGAGTCGCAGCTGCTGTGAAGACAGCTCTGAACCTTTGACGCGCTGGACAGAACAGGCTTGCTGCCCAGAAGTGCGTTCTGACAAACGCCCAATGCAACTGGGCCTCACCTGTACTGGCTATACTGTAATATAAATAAACTATGCTGTGATGTGTTGATCAAAGCTGAGACACACAGCAGCAGAAGTGCACTCAGCTCTCCCCCCCCCCCCCTACACCCTCCCCACAACCCTTGATCAGCCCTCAGCTGTTGTACGCATGGTCTGCGTCTAATCCATAACAAGCATTCTGTGCTGTGTGTAAGCTCACCATGTATCCAATCCACGTTGGCCATTGAGGTACCCAGGTGTGTCTTGCTGTATATGCCTGCTGGTATGGCCACAGCAATGAACAAGAAGTATACGTACCAACCGCGGACCATCTTCTGAGGTGCATCTGCAGCAGATGACAAGCCACAGGAGCAGTGCCTGCTTGTAGAGCCTGCTGGGGGTTGGTCAGCAAGGCTTGAAATACCAATAATGCAAGGCACTATACCATCGAAGGCACTTGGTTGCCGACTTGGCGGTGCAGTACTATGTGGCACGATTGCACTGGGTTTTGCTTGTTGGAATCAAGAGGCAAGGCTGCACCACAGTAATGCAACAAAGCAACATGCGTTGCCATATGCAGCTTTAAGTACTAGTGGCAATAATACAAATCTGCTACACCTGGGCCTGGGATTACCTGGTATCCGAGATAGAGTCAACATGAAAGCAAGGAAGGGCAGCAGTGAAAGTTGATTCAGCCGGCCAGCCCAGCTCATCCAGTCAACGGTGGGAAACACCAGCATGGCTGCTTGAAGCACGAACTGCTGTAATTACTGACCCTGAGTCTGCAGCAGGAGGCGATATGACGAGCCGAGCAGCGCGTTGTTGCGAGTGGCGCTTGGCTCAGTAGGGGCTGTAGTGCGTTGTGGCTAGCATCCGGCTCAGGTCAATCAAACGCGTGTAAGGAGTGCACGCCGCAACAAGGCGCAAGAATACTGCTATATATATGCTTTGGTTGAGCCTGAAGCGACTCGGACCGCCGTTTGATGGAGTGTGGGTGATGGCGTTGAAAACTGATGATAAACAGGACATGCGCCTGCCAGGCACGGGACCGTGATGGCTGCAAAGCAACACAGTACAGCACGTATGGCAAAACAAAGTGATCTATTTTCACCTGGCTAAGTCCTTCGTGGGTGCGACAGGTCCCGGAGGTGCGTGTCCGATAGCTGAAGGAGCGCTATGGTGCCGTATCAAGCTACAGACGTCCAGACATACATCGCCAGACACAAACTGTTACGACTCCTGCGCTCACCGCCAAAGGACTCCATGAGATGTCATTGCTTACAATGTCCTTGTCCGGTGCGCGCTGGTTGCGTGCATTGCTCATTTACCCTTGTCGACATCGCCCT
Organism: Coelastrella sp. UTEX B 3026; assembly: GCA_002588565.1. NCBI lineage: Eukaryota > Viridiplantae > Chlorophyta > Chlorophyceae > Sphaeropleales > Scenedesmaceae > Coelastrella > Coelastrella sp. UTEX B 3026. Next base: position 18,857 of record NSMO01002579.1, read on the forward strand.
AGCAATTAGCCGCGGGTGTGAAACTAATGATACCAGAAAGCGTGCACCTTGGGTTGGGACGGTAGCAGAGACAGATAGCATTTGAATAGTTCGCTCTAGCCACACGCCAATACTCGACTAGGAGGCTACTATGCAGATCAAATACAGTGGAAGACTCAATGTACTACAGAGCGCACCCGGGCTTCCTCGCAGAGTGCCAAGGAGCTTCTGCCATCACCGCGTCCACCATGTGGGCACCCCAATCAGCCAGCCGCATTATAAAGCGCTTGAGACCAACCAAGCCCGCTCATCGTATCATAAGCGTAGCATCACGGTGGCAGCAGCTCAGCCAACCGTCGGAGACACTCCAACACAGCCAGCAGCAGCACCCAGGTCAGCAGTAATGAGTTATCACCTACCATGAGGTATCTGCTGTCGCGATGGTTGTGACGCTTGCTCAACTGCTGCGGCATAAACGGCATAACACAGATTATGCACGGGGTAGCTTAGTGTGCACAGCGTGTGTTTTGTTCGGTTGTGCAAGGCCAGGACCCTCTAGTCAGCAGGGCAAATACATAGTATCAGACACTACGTCTATATCTTGTTATACCCACACATGCAATGATCATTCCTGTGTCAGCCCGAGCTCGCCATCTTCAAAAGACGCATAACATCTTATGTTCTGCACTTTCATCCTGCACACTCCAGCAAACCAACCATTCCAGGCACAATGCACACCTGGCACTGGAGAGGCCAACATAACATTGCGTATGAGACATACGGCTCGGGCGACATACCAGCAGTGCTGATCCATGGCATGGGGGCTTGCCACGAGCATTGGAACAAGCTTATACCAGAGCTCAGTTCACAGTACAAGGTTTATGCGTTGGACCTCCTCGGATTTGGTGAGGAAGAAGTCGAATAATGCCATTAGTAAACTGCGGCTTGCCATGCTTGTTTTGGACGTGATAGCTGCTAACCGATTAGACAGCAACCTGTATCACAGTATAGGCTTCTAAAGTAGTAAGTTGGATACAGTCCAGGGTCCCTGGGTCTTCTGAGCTCTGCAGCCCCCGCAGCTGTTGTAAGGTAACCATTCCACCGCGAAACATGTGCGCAAGCATTGACTGCTGCCTTGTGACCTGGTCAGCAGCCTACTTTGACAGCACAGATAGCAATGGTGGGCTCAGCAACAATTCCTTGTGTGTATTGCAGTCCATTTTGTGCATCAGCATGCTGGCATCCCAGCAGAATAAAGGTGGACCATGACCCGGAGGGGACACACTGTACAAATGCCCAGCCAATGAAACATAACAGGGATGCCGCCGCGGAATCAGTATCATCCAGAGGGATCAGCCAGATCAGCACCCAGGCGTGATAGGCGTGCTGTCTATTGCAAAAGAGCTGCATGTGTTGTGTGATGTACAGGTGACAGTGACAAACCCCTCCCAGCCAGTGAAGTTGGGCCCCGTGGACACTTCTACAACTACGACACTTGGAGTGCACAGATCAGGGACTTTGTGAACGAGGTAATTCGTACTATCAACTGCAAGCTTACACCATAGTGAAGTTGTCTGCCAGAGCTTGTCTTACGTGTCGTGGCTGCTGGAATCTCCTTCTTGGTGTCTGGCCTGCATCTGACCAGTCATCACTTGAGACATTTGCTGGTGGACCAATGCGACTGCCGGCTGCATCTACCCCAGTTGCTGCTGGCAAGGCCGTATGGGTCCTATGACTACAGTAGATTGCTTCCTGCAAGCAGGACCTGCAGCTGTCAATTTGCAGATGGGTAATAGTGCTGCTGCTTTGTAGCCTACACTTTCTGACTCTGTAGAGCTGGCTCTTGTTTTGAATCAGTGCGTGTATTGCCGTGCAGGTAATAAAGGCTTCAGTAGTGCTGGTTGGTCACTCAGCAACCAGCCGTGCGGCTGTACAAGCCACCACAGCTGCATTTAGCTAGCATGGGGGCATAATACCATGTTACGTATGTGTATGCTTGTTTAACCCTATGTATTCATATTGAACTCTTAACCCGGTGTATGCTTATTGAACCCTAAACCTATGTATGCTCAACACGCCATATGCCCTAAAAACCCATGTAACTGAGAGTGTGTGTGCTTGTATGCCATGCAGGTAGTAATGGCTCCAGCTATCTTGGTTGGCAACTCCTGGTGGCTTTGCAGCATCCCATCTAGTACACTTCCCAAAACTCCTGGCTTGTACGCTCAGACAATTCGCCAACTGCTTCTGTATCTGCATGCTGTTTCTTGCAGGTAGTAAAAGCCCCAGCTATCCTGATTGGCAACTCAGCTGGTGGCTTAGCAGCCCTACAAGCCGCCACATCAGCACCCCATCTAGTGCGAGGCCTAGTGCTTCTGGCCTGCACGCTCAGGCACATGCATGAGAGGAATCAACCGCCGTACCTCCACCCGTTCATCCAAGTCTTTCAATGGCTGTTGCATGAGACACCAGTGGGACGGATGTTGGTGGAGTGGGTGCTAAACACACCCGGTAAACTGCAACAGATTCTAGCAAGGTGCGCATATTCCCTCCTGCTGTTTATACAACAAAATTGTGCCGGTCCTTGACACTGTGATCTAGAGCGCCGCGGCGCCTGTGTGCTGCATCTGCTCAGCCAGAAATCAACAGAGGGAGTGTTGGTTGCGTGGTACTTAAACGCACCTGAGGAGGTGTAGTGATGAGGCAGCAAGGTCTCCATATAGATGACTTCCGACCTCGCGAGCAGTGTTGCCAAGTTCCTTGCAGTTGCTGAAACTGTTTAGGGTCATCACAAGGTCAGCAGAGTAGGGCTGCTTCAGCGCATGGGGACCATATGTTTCTGGCAAAGCCACTTTGCAGGGCATGTCCAGTGCTCTGCTGTGCTCATGCTGTGCTCGGACTGTGCTCAGGCTCAGCTCAGGCTGTGGTCAGACTGTGCTGAGCTCAGGCTGTGGTCAGGCTCAGCTCAGGCTGTGCTCTGGATGTGGTCAGGCTCAGCTCAGGCTGTGCTCAGGCTCAGCTCAGGCTGTGGTCAGGCTCAGCTCAGGCTGTGCTCGGGCTCAGCTCAGGCTGTGCTCAGGCTCAGGCCCAGCCTCAGGCTCAGCTCAGGCTGTGCTCATGCTGTAGTCAGGCTGTGGTCAGGCTGTGCTCAGGCTGTGCTGTGCTATGCTATGCTCAGACTGTGCTGTGCTATGCTATGCTCAGACTGTGCTCAGGCTGTGCTGTCAACTGTCTGCAGTGCATATGGTGACCCCAAATGCCTATCTCCTGAGCTACTGTCAAGTTTCAAGGAGCATCTGTCAGCTGCTGGGTCACGGGAGGTGTTACTCGATGTCATAACAAACAGCACGGGACCTCTGCCACAAGACTTCCTGCCCTTGAACACTGTGGTGAGCTTTCTTTGTTTGTAACTGGAGATGGCGTGTCAATAGAGCGGCTGGTCGAGCCAGTGCAAGTTGATTATCAATCTGTGATGGCACCCAGCTGCATGCTTGGGCTCATGCGGCCAGACGGGAGCTGATGCTCCACGCAAATCTGTCTCTGAACAGCTGAACAACTGAAACAATTTGTCAAAATGTCTGCGGTGCACGTTGCACGTTACTTCAACCAGCCTAACAAACCATACACATTTGACACAAATGCAAACATACTGTTTGGTGTGCCCGCCACGCCATGGTGAAGCATCTCAGAGCCTCTCTGCCATGT
>NSMO01002599.1:0-11200 GCA_002588565.1 Coelastrella sp. UTEX B 3026
TGATAAGCTGCAAACGGCAATAACTCCTGACTGCTGTACCGCCTGGGGCCGTACGTACTCGACTCGGCAAAGACCAGGCTGTACCTGCACAGATTTGGCCAGACCATGGCTCAAACACGTATGTTTTTAAATACATCACCATCCAGAAATCTTATAATCGCAGGGGCGCTTCTGTAAGTGTAAGGTGGCGTGTTTCAGCCACAAGAAGCTGCTGCGCACTGCTGCAACTCAACGAATGCTCCATTATCGTGCACATGATCAAATAAAACCATTTACAAAGACAATCAGCACATCCCAAGTATATACAAAAGTACATTTTGATATGTGTTTACGGTCAAACAATCCAACACGATCACTCAACAGACCCTGATGTCTGATCAGGCATGACTCTGATGACCAGGCACTTGTCAGCACATGTGATCAGCCCGACTGCAGCTGGAGTAGATCAAACACCCTTGAAACCCCGCAAGAATGCTCACCCATCTCTGACATGGATACTGGCCCCTGCAATGCTGCTGATGCCGCCATTCTCTGATGAGGCAAGCAGGACATAACCTCTTTCCCGGTCCAACTACTGGCAAACTTTTCAACAGCGGCTCACTTTGAGGTGTCTGACATTGGCATCGGACAATTCAATAGTTGACCTCCACCTGCTGTCGCTACAATGGCCTCATAAACTATTCAACTCAGGCCTGCCTGAACTGCTGCTGCTGTTCCGAGTCAAAACTTCTGACTGTCCCTTTCCCTACTGCTGCTGCACTTTGAGCGAGGGCTCAGGGGCTGGCTCCCGGAGGTCGTTTCCTAGGCCGGCGCCCAGTACGTGGGGTTGCTGCAGAAGACACTGTTGCTGCTGCTGCTGCTGCTGGCCCTACTGCTGCTGCTGCTTCAGCTGCTGTTAGGCCAGCGGCTGGGCCTACTGGTGGGAGGTCAACAGCAGTAGCAGCAGCAGCAGCAGCAGCAGGACTTCCTTGAAAAGCTGCATCATGGCCCTGACTGCTTAGCCCGATGGCTGGAAAAACTTTCAGTAGATACTGCTGAGCAGAACCATCACGCCCCTGGTCTCTCTTTGCTCCGCTTGCTGATGTGGCAGCAGCAGCAACGCTTTGCTGCTTGTTTGCGTGTCCCATACCACAAACTGGCTCATCAGCTGCTAATGCTGCTGGAGCTTGCTGCTGACTGACAACATGACTCTTCCTAACCCTGCCTCTACTCCGTTTTACACCAGCTGTCCGCCCTGACCGTGCTGCTGCAGTGACAGCAGCAGCAGCAGCTGTGTTCTGGGGTACCAGAAGGCCAACACCATCTAGCCTAGTATCCGAGTCCTGCACAGCGCCCTTTGGCACTGTCTGTTTGCTAGCTTGGCCCCTGCCACTCTCAACACCTGTTGGTAGCAGTGGTGGTGCTCCCACCACAGCAGCTGCAGCAGCTTCCATGTGCTGTTGATCAGCTGAAGCAAGCCCCTGCTGCTGCTGCTGCTGCCAAGCTGCTTCTGCTGGAAGTGCTGCACCTGCCTGAGCTGCTAGATCCTCAGCAGCAGCAGCAGCAGCAGCAGGAGGATTTTGCCCATTGAGTGCCTCAACTCCATTCAGCCCAAGTCCTGCAATTTGCGGAACCCTTTGCCGAGCAGATTCCCGGGGTTGCTTCCTAGCACGGGCCCTGCCCCGCCGTAGGTCACCGGCGGGCGCTGCAGCAGCAGCAGCAGTGCTGTGCCGTAAGGCGGCCTCATTGGGCTCAGTACGATCTGTTTGAGCCAAAGCAGCAAACAGTTGCTGAGCCTGAGCAGCAGATGATCGCCTGGGCCTGGTACCCTCTGCTGCTGCTGCTGCTGGTGGTGGTGGTGGGGTACTACCCTCAAGCCGTTTCTGCTTCTTGGCCACATGTGCTGTTGCTGTTGCTGCTGCTGCTGCTGCATCCTCAGGCCCAGCCTGACCCCCACGACCCATATCAGCAGGAAGACCCTCCTGCTGCTGCTGCTGCTGCTGCTCTTGTTGCTGCTGCTCTAGCTGCACCAAAGCCTCTTCTGTCAGGCCCATGCGCCGCTTCATACCTCTCTGCCTGCGGCTTGCAGGAACACCAAACCCTGGCTGCTGCTGCTGCTGTGGTTGCTCGGCAGCAGCCAGATCAGCATCCTGATCAGCAGCAGCAGCAGCAGGGGATTGCAAACTGAACATATTTCCCTTCAGCTGTCCAGATATCACCCCTGGATCTTGCATGTTCAGCTGGGATTGACCAGTAACCTTGGATTTGCTGCCCAACGGCCGGCCGATCTTTTTGCCGTTTGCTGTCACCGCTGCTGCTGCTGCTGGCGTCCGCAGTGCTGCCAGCTGCAGCTTCTTGGCAGCAGCAGATGCCGCAGCAATACCCCTGAAGTTGCGGCCCTGCACTTTCTTCTTCTTCTTCTTCCCACCACCAGTTTGACCAGATTGACCACTGGTCAAACTCATGGGTTGACCAAGTTGACCAGCGACCAATGGCTCAAACAGTGCAGGAAAGCGCTTGCAAGGCAACACCTCCTTTTTGAGGCGTTCTAGGGTGAATGGCGCCTCGACTGGCTGCTGCCCAGTCTGCTGCATCCAGTGCAGAAACAGCCCATATGATTGCGGCGCAGGAAATAACGTTACAAATACAGCTGATGTCTGTAGCAGCTGCTGTGCTGCATTGAGGGCTTTCAGCTGGGTTAGCAGTTTGTTTAGTTCTGCAGCAGCCTGCTCCTGAAGCAAGACTTCAGGCCATCTGCGCTGCCTACGGCCCTGCTGCTGTTGTTGCTGGGAGGCCGGGAGCTGCTCGCGGTTGTCATGTGCACCGGTTTGCTGCTGTTGCTGGGCTTGCTGCTGTTGCTGGGCTTGCTGCTGTACAGGTTCCTCCCCCTGCTGCTGCGAGGCCTGGTGTAAGGCCTGCTGCTGGCCAGAGTCATGCTCTGTATTATGTTGATCTTGAAAACCCTGCAGAAGATCTGGCTCTGCAGCTTCGTGCCTAGCCCGCTGCTGCTGCTGCTGCTGCTGCAAACAGCCCTGAGCTGAAGTATGATCTACAGTCAAGTCTCCATCAGACTGTTGACTGGGTGGTGCATGGCTGTGTACAGCACCAGCCCCTTGAGCTGCAGCGAGCTGCTGCTCGGGTTGCTGCTGCTGCTGCTGTGACGAATCCTGCTCAGCTGTTCCCTTTGGAGCAGCAGTATCACTGGGGGTACCCTCCTCCTGCTGCGGTAGGCCATGCCCACCACCACCCTGCTCTGCAGCGGGATCATTTGCAGGCGGTTGCTGCTGCTGCTGTCCATTTGTGGCAGCAGCAGCAGCAGCCCTCTCAGCTTCCCATCCATCATTCGACTGCTCACCCTGACGCCGCTGCCTCTTTTGTGGTCCACCACCACCATCGTCTGCTGCTGCCGCTGCTGCTATTGCTGCCTGTGCTGCTGACTGCGCAGCCTGCAGCCGCAGGATCTCTTGCTGCTTATGCTGAACAAGCTGTTGAAGCAGACTCAAGGTGTGATACACCCAGGCCAGGAACTGCACATTAGTAGCGTCCCGTACAGCATCAACTGCAGGTGGCAAGGGGAACCTGAGGTCCATTGGGGGTTTGTCACGACCAAGAATGTCTGGGAGGTCTAGGCCTGATGGACCTGACACTCTCAGGCTGGGAAGTGCTGCCTGCTCGGGCTGGCCTGATGGACCCGACACTCTCAGGCTGGGAAGTAGCGCCTGGTCAGGCTGGCCTGATGGACCTGACACTCTCAGGCTGGGAAGCGGCGCCTGGTCAGGCTGGCCTGATGGACCTGACACTCTCAGGCTGTGAAGTGGCGCCTGGTCGGTTGTGGCTGGCAGCCCCTGACTGATGGCCTCAGGTGCTGCCTGCACTGTTACTGATGGCTCATCTGCTGCTGCTGCTGCTGTTGTCTGGCCTGCATCTGCTGCAGCACCGGTAGCAGTAGCAGGAGTAGTTTCTTTATTGCCTGCATGTTCCAGCAGGTAACTGTCCAGTAATTGATCCAACTCATCATCAATGTGTGGCTCATTTGTTTCTTGCTGTAGCGGTGCCACTGCTGCTGTTGCGGCTGGTGCTGTTGCTGCTGCTGTTGCTGCGGCTGGTGGGCATGAAGCCTGCATGCTAACACTAGCTGCTCCTGCAGGGGTTGCACTTGTTGTGCCCAGACTAGACCTAAGCCCAGCACTCGACTGCTGCTGCTGCTGCTGTGCTGCCAGTGGCGCCGGCTGTTGGCTGGAAGCCTGTTGCTGCTGCTGCAAACCCCGCTGCTCTGAGGCCTGATTCTCTTGTCCAGCCGCGCCCTGCTGCTGCTGCTGCTGTTGTAACACCATTTGAGCTTCCAGCCGCTCCTGCTGCTGCCGCTGCTGCTGCTGTTCCTCTTGCTCAACCCGCGCCCGCTTACTTTTAGGGTACCTTGTGCCGTCTGGGTAATGCTTTGGAAGCCTAGGAAGGGGCGGCAGACTAGCACTGGACCCTGCTGCTGCTGCTGGTGCCACTGCTGCTGCAGCAGCAGCAGATGGAGTGCTTGGAACTGACCTAGCAGCAGCAGCAGCAGCACTGCCAGATCCTCCTGCAAAGCTAGCACGAGGGGTGCCTGCTGCTGATCTAGCAAAGCTAGGGCTCATAGCACTAGACCCTGCTGCTGCCGCTGCAAGCCCTTCAAGCCGCTGCTGCCATTGCCGCCGCTCTTGTAACCGTGCATTGATCCATTGAAGGAATGCATTGTGTTGCTCTGGTGTAGGCATCAGCGGCTGGTTTGGCAGGTCCACGTAAATGAGCTCGGCTTGTGTGCGGGGGTCAGGATGCGCCGCATATGTCTTCCAGGTCACACGGTAAAGGCTCTGCAGTACAAAGCGGCAGATTTCAGCAATGTTGTAATCTGCTGCTGAAACATCGGCATTAGTGACTGCTTAGGCCGATCCACATATACGAGAATCTTGTAACGAGATCAGCTTGCGGGGGTCAGAATGTGCTCAATATATTATCCAGGTCATACGGTACATGGTATGCAACTGTTGGTTCAGTGATCAGAATTCTGGCTATAATGCGAGCTGACCATGACGAATGTGCATATCATGGCGTTTAATTGACACGTCTTGGCGGTCCCTGGCTGTTGCAGCTCGTTGTGTGCACCTACAGTCGAAAATCTCACCTGCTTGGGTTGCAGATCGATGATTGACCCGGGCAGTGCATACACTATAGCTTCCAGGCTCCACATAACAGTCTTTCCTTGTACGAGACACTGGCTCTGTGGCTGCATCGACTGGCCACCAAGCACATCATTGGCTAGAGACTCCAACGAAGACAGAGGTCGCTTGCTGGCAGCAGCAGCAGCAGCAGCAGATGGAGCTGGCTGGGCAGCAGCAGCAGCAGGGTGGCCTCTGTCTGCTGCTGGAGCTGTTGGCTCAGGTGAAGGGCTCCTGAGGCTTGCTGCTGCTGCCGCCGCTGCTGCTGCTGCTGCTGCACCTGAAGCAGCAACCACAGGCTGCTGATTACGCTGTCCTGCTGTGCTACATGCGACTACTGGTGTTGCTGCTGCTGCTGGTGCTGACCGTGCAGCTCTGTCTGTGGCTGCTGGAGGCAAAGCGGCTGCTGCCCCTAAAGTTGCTGCTGCTGCTGCTGCCCCTAAAATTGCTGCTGCTGCTGCTGGTTTGCTGCCTGTAGCAGCAGGCACATGTGCTGTTGCTGCTGCTTGCTGCGCAGGTCCCCCAACAGCAGCTGCCGCACCAGCAGCAGCTGCTGCTACTGCTGCCAGCCTGCTGAGCACAAAAGCAGATGCATCACTGTCAGCAGTATCATCCGGAGACCTCTCCCTGAACCCTACCCCACTAGAACCCGCTGCTGCTGCTGCTGATCCAGCACCACCAGCAGAGTTGCTGCCAGATAAGCCAGCAGCACTGGCAGCAGCAGCAGCACTCGCCGCAGGAGTGTTGAGCAAGCTCTTTGCACTTCTGCTGTGTCTCAAACGGCGTTGGTTGGCACTCCTTGACATCCGTGGCAGCAGCGGCCCCTGCTGCTGCTGCTGCTGGGAGTGCAGCCCTGGATCTTCAGCTGCAGGGAGTGGGCCTGACACCGGCTGCATAGATCCTGCAGCTGCTGCTGCCACTGCAGGATCCTTAGCAGCAGCAGCAGCAGCATCAACGTCATCTGCTAGATTGGGGTATAGCTCAGAGACCCTTCTGAGCTTGTGCAGGTGCCGTGTTTCTTGTCGCTTAACCACTTCTTGCACATCGCCCTGCAGCAGCAGCAGGGTGAGACACGGGTAGATATCACTACTGCAGAATGCTCACACTGATGCTCCACGAGCAACACTGCCACAGCTTACGGCTTACATTTGAGAACTTCGCACATCCTTGAGACTCTACGTTTTGGTCACTTGTGGATCCTATAGGCACTTCAAAGGCTCCAAATTCGCCAATGTTTGAAAGGCAATGCTCAAACAACAGGTTTTAGCTGAGCAAGGCATGATTCCAGGGATGAGTGACGGTTCACCTTTGAGTAACAGTTGCACCACTGCCAGAATGTTGGCAGCTAACATCAGACCACACACAGGCAAGCCAACAGCCACGCAACACTTACATCAACCAGCTTGTGGATCTTGTGGACGCTCCTGAGCTTCTGTGTTGCTCTGTTGGGGAAGTGCTCTGAGGCGATTTTGTCCCACATCACTCTGGGGAAAGCGGCTTCGTGCTGCTTCACAACATCAGCAAGCTTGCTCACTTCCTGCACATATGGAAAAATAACAATCATCAACAAGCAAGAAGGTTGAAGATTGTGTATTAATTCTGTACAGCTGTGCTAAACAGGTAAGGCTGTCAATAAGCTAGTTGCTAAGATGCAGTGAATCTGTAAAGGTGGCTACATGAACTCAGCCAGCTTGCCGACTTCTTGCATGATTGCTAGTGCGGACACATCAACATCAGCAAGCTTGCTCACTTCCTGCACATATGGAAAAATAACAATCATCAACAAGCAAGAAGGTTGAAGATTGTGTATTGATTCTGTACAGTTGTGCTAAACAGGTAAGGCTGTCAATAAGCTAGTTGCTGAGACGCAGAAAATGTGTAAAGGTGACTTCATGAACTCAGCCAGCTTGCTGACTTCTTGCGTGATTGCTAATGCGGACACATCAATATCAGCAAGCCTGCTGACTTCCTGCACATATGGAGAAATAACAATCATCAACAAGCAAGAAAGTCGTGTATTGATCCTGCGCAGCTTCATTTAGACAGGTATAGCTGTCCACAGGCTAGTTGTTAAAATGCCGCTCATAGACGGGCATAGCTGTCAAAAGGCTAGCTGCTATAAGGCCGCAAGCTTGCTGACCTCTTGCATGTTTGCTAGTGCGAGCACTGCATGCAGGTGTACGAAGAATAAGCACAATAAACACACTCCTGGGTTATTCTAGGTGCCAGTGAAACACCTTGGAGGTATGTGCTGGTGCCGTCCCAATCAGGGTGTTGGGGGCCTTCAACACATACTCAATCAGCAACTCTGCAAAGAGTTGCTGATTGAGTAGGGTGGTGTCTGCTACCCTAATAGGTAAATAGGGCCTGGGTGCATTGTGCTGGGGGTTCAACAAGTGACCTGCGATGGCCGCACCACAGGGACTGGCTATCACACTTCCACTGCTCTGGAAGTGTGATAGCCAGTCCCTGTGGTGCGGCCATCGCAGGTCACTTGTTGAACCCCCAGCACATCCAGGTGCACCCAGGCCCTATGTACCTATCAGGCTAGCAGACACCACCCTACCCCCCCCCCCCCTCTCCTTCTAGAAGACAAAGTGGACGTCCCAGCATATAGGTAGATTTCACGACCTCGTGAGCCATACTCAATTCATATATGATGATATGACATCAATCATATCATCATGATATAAAACATAACATGAGCAGACAACCAACAACCCGTGGTCCAAAGCAGGGTCCAGCACGTGCCTATACCTCTCTTTCATCTGCCTCACACTGCGCCCTGGTACCAGACCAAGCCTGTCAATGTGCTGTCATCTTTGGATATCTTGTGTAGCAATAGCCGTTAGTTGCAGGTTGACTTGAGCCACAAACAATACAACATGAGCAATGAAGGCAACCCCGCAACAGGCCCACCTCAGCACTGAATGGCCCGGGATCCAGAGCAGGGTCCAGCACATGCCTGTATCTCTCTTTCATCTGCCTCACACTGCGCCCTGGGACAGCCCCAGCCTGTCAATGTGTTGCCATCTCCGGCCATGTATTGTGATAGCAATAGCCGCCAGCCATTGTCAAAACACACAAACAGCCACATCATTTCAACACAACATGAGCAATGGAGGCAATCCTACGAGGAGACCTACCTCAGCACTGAACGGCCCGTGGTCCAAAGCAGGGTCCAGAACATGCCTATACCTCTCTTTCATCTGCCTTACACTGCGCCCTGGGACCAGGCCCAGCCTGTCAATGTGTTGCCATCTCCGGCCATGCGTTGTGATAGCTGCCAGCAGCGCTTGATCTTCATGCATTTCCCAGGCACCTGCTTTGCGGCCAGCTGCTTTTGCAACACGATGGTATAGCTTGGAAACCTGTCACAATGGGAAGCAGCAACAGGAAGATTGATCACTGGCGAGTGCGGAACTTACAGCAGGACAATATTGGAGTTACAGCACATCACGATAGGGAGCTGCCAGTAGTGCATGACCTTGGCAATATTCAGGCAACTGCCTTGCGGCCAGCTGCTTTTGCAACACGATGGTACCAACTTGACACCAACGACCACGGGCAGCAGCAACAAAGTAAAACCGTCAGTGGGTCCTGGTATTACAGCAGGACAGTATTGCACAGATAGCACAACATGACATGGAGCTGCCAGCATAGCCTGATAGTTGCGTACTTCCAAGGCGAACTGCCTTGCGGCTAGCTGCTTGTTGCGACACTAATGTATAGCTTGGAGACCTGTGACGACAGGTGGCAGCAACAACATAAAACGTCAGTGGGTGCTGGGCCTACAGCAGAGACAATGTTGCAGCACAGACAGCACAGCATGTCCAGCAGGTGCCAGCACTGCTTGACCTTTCAGGGCTTCCCAACCAACTGCCTGGTGGCCAGCTGCTTTTGCATCAGAATGGGGAAGCTGTGCATCCTTTCCATCCTTCACATGGCTATTAACAGCAGGATTAGCTGACACGATGCTGTAAAAAGCATCTACTCACTGGCACAAAGCACAGCAGTGATTCAAGTTCTGGCATCCTTGCATCACCTTGGACATGAATTGGCATTTAAATCTGCACAAGCTCTGTTGACAGTATGTGCCTGGCAGGTGCACTCATTGCCGCCCAAAGGCATGCCATACATATGGATGTCTCCAAGTGTATGTACAGAGTTGTATGCCGTTTCACGACCACCATAAAAGGCATTGCTGACTGCTCAAATCATACATCATGCCAATCATGCAAGTCCTCGCAGCACTTACGTCTCTGGGTCGCCTGCCCATAACAACACCAATCATCTGCCAGTCTCTGCCATATTCAGCCACCAGCCTCACAACCAGGTGCTCCTCAGCACTGAAACTTGGCTGCTGCTGCTGCTGCCGAGACCCACTGCTGCCAGCAGCAGCAACACCAGCAACAGCGGCGGCAGGGTTTGCAGCAGGATTTGCTGCTGCACTGCCAGACTGCTCTGATGGCTGCTGAAGAACTGCTAGGACTTGTTTAGCTTGTGGGACGTAGGAGTAGTACATCTTATTGGGATCCTCTTTAGGTTGGCAGTACTCTACATATGCTTTCACCACAGCACCTGCTGGCCGGCCTGTGCCGAGTTCTTTAGCGATAACACTCCACTTGGTGCCGTGCTGCTGCACCAGTGCACTGTAGGACAAAACAGCAGTAGTGATAAGGAGTATTGAAGCCAGCTTGAGAAGTCGACATTGTGACACTTGAGGAGTCAACATCATGACAGGTACACTTTGCACCACAGCACCTGCTGGCCGGCCTGTGCCGAGCTCTTGAGCGATACACACTCCACTTGGTGCCGTGCTGCTGCCACTGGTGGCACCAGTGCACTGCAGGATGAAACAGCAGCAGCAGTGACTAGGACATAGTTAGAGCCAACTTGGGAAGTCAAAAGCATGACAGATATACCTCGACCACAGCACTTGCTGGGCGGCCTGTGCCTAGCTCTTGAGCGATAACACTCCATGTTGTGAAGAGCGCTGCACAAGGGCACTGAATGAAATGTGAAGCAAACTGAAACAGGTAGTTTGAAAGAGCTTACAGGCCACGTGTGCCAGTGTGTGGTTGCAACAGCCCTGCTGACACCGTACTGAAATACAAAAACAATATCAAACATCCTTCATACCGGCAACTGAATACATGTCATAAAAATGTCATAAAATACAGCTGATGTAGGCACTAACTGAGTAATGCCGCATACCTGAGCTGTTGGAGTTCACATGCAGTCCAATCCTTCAATGCCCCTTCGCTCAAAGAAGTGCCCAGTGTTTCACGGATGCCTGGGGATTGCAGCTTCGATGCAAGTGTGGCAGTGATAGAATCACCGCTTTGTGTGCTGTTGTTTCCGCCTCTGAAAGGGGGTGTGGGGCCCCTGGCCATAGAACTATGGCTGGTGGGTAGCTTATATATATAGATACTGAGACAAAGCTTGCTACACGCGTGCACATTCCTAGCTTATATACATAGACCGGCACAAAGCCTGCCACACTCGTGCGCATTTCTACTGCTGGCAGCAGACCTGCTGTCACCAAACAACTTTCATACACGCCGGCAATTGCACAAAACACATGCAAAACAGCCAACCCAGGCACTAGCTCAAGCCAAGGGCAAACGCAAGCGTGTGCTGCGTACCTGAGCTGTTGCAGTTCAGATGCACTCCACTCCTTCAATGCCCCCTCGCTCAGAGAGCACTCCCAATGCCTCTTGCACTCATCCCAGCTTCGAGTGCTGCCAGCAAACATACTGTTGTCAGCCACCCCGCCAGCGCCATGAGGCAGTATCTTCAAGTTGGCAGCTATATCCTCCCAGTTCTGCTTCGTGAACTGCTGCACAGCTTGTCGCAGCTGCGGCTCGTCAAGCGTTGCGTCCCTGAGTGCATTCATGCGGCTTTGGAAGGCAACTAAGCTGGCCGTGGTGGGTTGGGACTTCTCTAGGCTCTGCAGCAGCAGCAGCAGCAGCAGGGTTGAACACATCCAAAGGCACCACAACAGTAGATTGAAAGACATAGGGCCACCA
>NSMO01002600.1:5326-18340 GCA_002588565.1 Coelastrella sp. UTEX B 3026
GAGCTGCTAGGTGACAAAGGTGGATGGCGTCCCTTTGTGATGACACTGGGTCTGTTGCGCGTGACTGCTGAGACCTGTGATGAACCAGAAAGCAGCTTAGATGAGGTGTTCAAGGAGTTCATGGCCATGAAGCCAGAGCTGCTGTTGCCTGAGGTGTGCATAGCTGTGTGGCGTTGATATAGTTGAATTTGCTCTTGTAATGCAGACTTGACTTTTTTGTACACCTACGTCACGTGACGGTCAGGCATTTCTGAGACACTTGTTTAGGTGCCCATCATCGACATGACCCAGCTGTCTCACAATGCTGGGCTAGCCAGCAGTGTTATCACCACTGTTCTGATGAGTACTTCCTATTTTGTACACACTTGATGTACTAGCGGAGACACTGGTCTTAGAAAGTTGCAGCTGCCATTTGGTTGCGCCTGCGGGTTCAATCAATGCAACGTTACTACTACCTGAGAGCTATGGAGGCAGTGCCTCTCCTTCAAGCAGCTGGCTGGGACGCTGGGATGGTTATACACACCTGCACAGCGCTAGTTAGTGCTCCATGCAGTTTTCATGGTGTCCCTGATAAGACACCGCACCTGGAACATCTAGTTGTTTCAAAGTCACCCAACACGGTTGTATGAACCGTCAATGCATTCTTGCTGTTGTCAGCAGGGGCCTGTTGACTACTGCACCAACTCCTTTTTGCCAACCTCACTGGCGCTGCACACACTGAATGGCTGCTGCAGGTGTTGATGCCATTCGCCTTACTTACCCTGGCGGTGCATGGAAGTCCTGAAGTGCAGAAAGCAGTTGAGAGAGTGATGACCCTATTGCTGCCGCTGACCCATTATGGCAGTTTGCCAGGCAGTCTGCAAGCAGTCAGCAAAGATGTTGAAAAGGAAAGTCGGTGGAAATTGGGTGCAAAGTTGGCAGCCAGTGGTATGGAGCAGATCCCGTTTGTAGCTGCTGCGCTGAGATTGCCCGCTGATGAAGGTGGTTTGGGCGAGTGAAAAATATGAATCTAATGAACTTCTGCAGCACATGTGCACCTGCGTGGACAGAGACCAGCTGCTGGTCTGGCATGCCGGCTGACTTGTTGCATAGCTCAGTCACTTTCACATGATTGTATGTTGTATATAAATGCATATAGCCGGATACCTTTTCCCAAACTTCATATGTGTAGCTCGGTTTGGCAGCTAGTGTGCATACGTCACGCTTTTGAAAACACCTGCAGACTGTGAATTTCTGGAATGTATTGTGTCAAGCTAGGTTCAAACAACTCATGAAGCAGTCATATCAATCTCGAATGGTCTGCCGGCGGTACCTATCTTTGGGTTTGACAAATTTAAGTGTCGGCAGTTTGATGCTGTATTACCAGAGGCCATTTTCTCGCGCATATCAACGTAACATGCCAGTCTGCAGCTCGTACCGCGGTTGTGCATTTCAGTTGTTCAACTGCATATTCATGCGCATGCATGGCGCCTGTTCTGCCATTGTTACTGCATCAGCAGTATGGCCACCCATTTACTGTTGTGCTCATGTTTGCTCAAAACAGTAGGTGCATCAGCACCTTCTGTTTTGGTTGCCAAGACATCCTACTTGGATGTTGTTTGTTAGGCTGTACTTGCAGCGGCGACCATAGCAACAGCAACGGCAGCATCAGCACTTGCAGTACTGCAGCCTCGATGTATAGGGCCTCTAGCATTTCTTTCAGCGTGGCATCTTTCTTAGTGTCGCTGTCTGTGCAGTATTCAATGCTCCTGTTCAACTTGTTTTGTGGTTTCAATGGTCCCACAGTGGTCGCCTGGCATCAATCACACTTGCGTGGGAAGTGCGGGGTTGTGTGCAGAAGCTCAACTGGTTGTGGTCCAAGCTTGTTGTTGGTGTGGTGTTACCAATAACAATGCATCAGTTGTGGCTACTGGGTTGCACAGTGTGAATCACACATGCTTGCCTGTCAGGTTGCTGATGATTTTGCTGATTCTCGGCTCGCTTGGGTGTCGTACATATGTCTTTGTCTGCGCGACGCCATGTATGACGCCAGTTCTCCTGGCAATGAGCAAGCCTATTCATTGCAGTGGCAGAATAACTCACATGCATGCGCATATACTATCGCCACAAGTTGGGATCTGTTGTCAGCGCCTCTTGACAGGCCAGGCTGTACCTGCATGCAACATGTTAGTGCTTTGAACGATCCTTGCTTGCAAGCCAATTGGATGCAACCTACTGAACGAATATCTCAATGCCCACTGTACATTACAATCACCAGAAGCAGCTAGCTTGCTTGGTGTTTGGTTTTGCACCTGTCAATTGTGCCATCGCATGCTGGCCTGCCATGTATGAATAAACCATGATTGGTGTTGTACATGTGTATTGTGGCTATTGCTACAGCAGTGTTAGTCCTGTTACACCCTTGTTAGGACACATCATGTGTTGCTTCTTATGGTGCCTGCTGCCACTGTGTCCAGCCCGTTGAGAGCTGGAGTGTGCTCGAGTAAACCTCAACGACACTCATAATGCAGTCTTAGTGATGATGCAGTTGTGAACTTCAGCTGATTGTCCGCTTCAACCTTTGGCTTCCCTGTTAGAACGATTGGGACCAGGTGTCCTTGAATGCTTTGTGAATGATCAGTCTGTGAGCTACAGCTCTTTTTGGTGGGCTGGCACAGTACTACTGCCTTTGATCCATGCTTGTTCTCAATGTTCAATTAGTATTATGAAGTCTTATTATAAAGTTTTACTTCTGTTATATTACCATAGCCGTATGCCAATTGTGTTGCTTGTTGTCAACAGGCCAAGTCCCTATGTCCTACGCATGCACGTATGTCATTCAACCAGAGCGAAGAAAGTGTGTCGCTCTTGTGGTGTGAAAGTTATTGAGCCATGGCTCATGTAACAGGATAGATGCGCTGGCAAGCTTGCAGCTCTTAAGAGCTGCGGTGTCATGGTGTATTTGATGTCTGCCAATCATGATTCTCTGATCAGAGCGAAGGGAATGTGTCACATGGTCACGTTACATGGCTCAATACTTTCACATGGCTCAATCTGTTGCATGGCTCAATACTTTCACATGGGAGTGCATTGGCTCAGTCACTTTTACATGGGAGCGATCTTCGCAGCAAAGCTGCACCTCACTTTGTATAGCTGCGTCATTTGTGTTTGCAGTCATGACCATGTCAACGACAGCAAGTCGTGATGCATTGTGTTGCCACCCAGGGCATTCGGACCAGCTTTCTGCCCATGACTTTGCCGTGACTTCACCGTGACACGGGGCGCCATTGCTGAGTTTGAAGCAGGGCCATCGGAAGGCAATGCAAACAGCACATTTATAAACACGTATGGTTGTGATTCATAATAACAACGTCAAGCACAGCAATGGGGCACAATCTGCTATGATGCACCAGGCACTAGCAGACACATGATAGGCACCAGGCCCTAGCATTACATCTGACATCAAGGCACCAAGACCACCACAATAACAGGTAACAGATGACAGCTTTTGTTCATACCAGTAACGTCAACATCGACTGAAGATGTTCTTACTCCACAGCTCAGTTATTACCCAAAGGTCTGGTCGATAATAAGACAACACCTGATCATATCTGATCAAACCATGGTAAAAAAACTCGCACCATGCCTCTCTTAATTTTGCTGCACAGTCAAGCGGCTAGTGTCCATAGCTGCTTCAGCTGCAGCCACAACTGTTTGTGCCGCTGCCCCAGCTGCAGCTACTGCTGCTGCAGCTGCCACGTCAGCTGACAATGGTGCTGATGCCACTGTTCCAGGCCCAGCCGCCAGCAGTGCTGCAGCTGTAGCAGGAGGCAAATGCCCGCTGGCTTGTCTGCTTGCTCCTGGTGTGGGCAGCTTGCTGGCAGCATGACTGTTGGCCATACTGAGGGGCCCAGGAGCACGAAGAGCAACCTGCAGTGGCAGTGCAGCATCATTGACTGTTAAGTGTTCTTACCGAGGCTGTCTATGCCCGGGAGCACTGCCAGAGCAAGGATCCCATTTGGGACTAGCTTTGCAAGCAACGTGCTGATCACAAGCACTGGCTGAACACAAAAAAAACAGCTCACGCTCAGAGCCAATGCAACTTTCGGCCGTACCTGCAACTGGTAGTTGCTGGGTGTGTTCTTCCCCCTAGCATACTTGCCAACCATTTCTTGCATTGTCTGCAGCGGCACGCCTGGTGCATTTGTGAGCAACCGCCGGGGCTGAGTTGGTAACACATGGTTGTCATGGAGTGGCACCACTGTTGTTGGGTCATAGTTGGCTCCATTGCTGAATTGGATCTCCACAAAGAAGCGCTCAGGGGAGTCAACCGCAGCCTGTGGGCACAGGACAAGTGCAGCAGCAGCAGCAGCGACAGGAAGCTGGCAAAGTATGATGGTATTCACATGGCTTCTGTCAAGGATACTGGAGATCTGAGAAGCTACGGAGTTCTTAGCAAGACTCAGGTACCTGCTGACTGGACATTTGCCATTCCCAATGACAGTACAGCTTTGAAGCTTTGGCTGCCCGGTAACAGCTTGTGTAGCAGAACACGGGACGCCAAAAGAGAGTTTGGTTAGAGGTAACAGCAGCTCATAGTGCATCAAGTAGTTCGGATAGCAGTGACAGCATCCATTCCACCAGTTGACATGAACCTCGAAGTGACACTGCAGCCGGTTGGGGCAACATGTGCAACCAGCAACTGGCTACTGGCACCGTAAGTGGACACAAGTCAGTTTCATGTGGTTTTACACCCACCTGCTTGTTTTCATACATTCTGAACACGATGTGTGTGAGGTAATCAAACTCATCAGTCTGCTCTAACAGTGCCTGACCCTCTGCATTCACCAACGGCTGTGGCTGTAATGCACTGGGACCTACAGAGGAGGCTGCTGCTGCGCCATCAGCAGCAGCGGCGTTGGCAATAGCAGCACCAGATGCTGAGGCAAACACACTGCTGCTTCCGCCATCGCTACTTGCAGCTGAGACCTGACCACCTGGCTTTGCTGCTGCTGCTGCAGCTGCTGCACTACCAGATGGAGTAGCTGCGGCAGCAGCTGCTGCTGCCTCGCCTTTATGAGTGGTAGCTGCCATCGCTGCTGCTACAGACCCATCCTTGGCGGTTGCTGCAATTGCTGCTGCTGCTGAGCCAACAGGAGCTGCCACAGCAGCAGTGGCAGCAGCACCACCTGATCCATATCTAGCATTTACAGATGCCTGCTGACTGATAGCGCCACTGCGTACTGATGGTGCAGGGCTCATCCCCCTGCTGCTGTTGCTAGCATGGGGGTATGGCAAGTGGCAGTACCTCAGCACATTGATCAGCGAATGTATATGGCTTTCACTGGTGAAGTAGATCCTAGTGCGTACATGCCTTAGCGGGCTATTGATATCGCTGGCATATGTAGGGCACAGCCTGTGAAGGGTCTCTTTCTCCTCCTGCTGTTCAGACTGGTCTCCATCCTGCTGCTGCTGGCCCTCCTGCCAGCTACCATGCCCAGCTGCTCTCTGCTGTTCTAACCGCTCTTCAATCGCTGCTGCTGTCGCTGCTGCTCTATCCACGTCATTTCCAGCGGCCGGGGTGGATGGGAGACTGCTGCTGCTGGCCAGATTGCGGCTGGCAGCAGCCTGGTTGTTCCAGGTCACGGGCTTGAATGCAGCAGGCCGCATGTGCTCATCTTCAAGACTCATGTGCCCAAACTCAGTGTCAAAGGAGTCATATGTGCTGCTGTCTAGTATGCTTGCTTGTGAACTGGCTGGCTGGCGGCAGTTTTTGCTGCTGTGAGATACCAGAGAACGGTCTTGTCCTGCTGCTGCTGCTCGTGCTGCTGCTGTCTCTGCTTCTATGGCTGCTGTGACAATGGATTCCTCCTGCAAGCATGACAACAGCAAATTAGAAAGCGGCATCCATGGGTGTACAGGCTCAGGACGATAACACAGCAGCACTTCACAAACTGCGCATGGATCACACTATCACAGACAGCAGAAATGCACACCAATACGAAACAGCCAGAGACCCCACAGTCTGCCATAAGAGCCTTCACCTACCTGCTTGTATGCGACCCTTGAAAAGGACCAGCAAACTCATCTCAGAAGTTCACTGAACCCCATATATGCATGGGACCGGGAGCCCAGCACCCGACTTCATACCACACTGACAGCGTTCATACCTCTTTGGCAACCACAGTGCTCCCTATCATATTGACAACCAAAAGCACCCATCTCAAATCACAAAGCCGCCATCAACCACCCACCTTCATTGAGTCCAGATCACACATGAGCTTGCCCAGCAGCTCAGCACAGATCTTGCTGCCAATCAGCAGCTTGCCTGGACCATCTAAGCCGTACTCATGAGGGACTACCACAGCTGCCAGCTGACGGGACACAGTGTACAACTCCTGTATGAAGCAGCAACAGGCGAGTAGATCGGCACAAGCATTGCAGCTAGACTTTGTCTATCCTGGGTCTTGCTTGCCATTGGTGTTGCTGAGAAGACCTATCCAAGAGCTATATACAATCAAGGTGGCTGAGTGCCTGTGTCACACCAGAGATGGCTTGCATATCTTGCTACCCAGCACATGTTCAACACAGGCATGTTGCCACTCGGCAAGACAGAGAACAAGCTGAACGCCCCTGTGGCCTAGAGCAATGTGATGGACAGTCTCTGCAATGCTGTCGTCCGACGCAGCTAGCTGCCACTTAGCAAGTGTAACAAACAGCTTCAGAGTACCCTAGTTTGCATTGGCCAGCATACGAGCCCCATGATTGCGATCAAGCTGGCAGTATCAATCAATTACCTTGAGTGGTGACAGGTTGAGGTGTGAGTTGTGTATGGCGTCATACTTGGCACTGTCATAGATGTCCGGGACCTTGCTGATGTCAAACTGCTGCTTCTTCTCATTGAAGAATGACTTGAGCAGCTTACGCCACCTACAATGTGTTTCACAAAACTGAAACATTAGAGTTCGCATACTGCACTGGCGATGATAACATCAAAGCAATGGCTTTCATATAAGATGGGGGCAGGTGATTAACTATGTCCGATACTCAACAACAGGGACATGCTGCCACAGAAGCCAGGCTTATGGTCAAGCACCATCATGCAGCAGAAAATGGTGTAGGCCAGATCGAAGCAGCTGATGCCCGGGCATGAGATATGCATTGCCTGAGTGCTCTGAAGGCTTGCACACAGCTCATGGCCCACCTGTCAAACATGAGCAGCAGACGCTCTCCACTGCACGGCCGCGCTTCATCTAGCCTCCAGTCTTCAGGTGCTGTGGTCAAGCTGCTGTAGTGACTGCTGCCATTGCTGTTGGCGGCAAGGTCCTGGCGCTCCTCTCGCAGACACTTCTCACGCAACTCATCAACAAGAACCTGCAGGTAACAAGACAACATCCCCATCGCACAGGACTTCTGTGTTATAATTCTGCATATACATCATGCCGGGAAGTGCCCCACTCCTGCGAACACATGGAGGAGGTACAAGAAGGTGAAGAGAATCATCCTTTCCGGCCGCGAGGCCTTTAGGAAGACATGAAGGTAAATGCCCATCAGAAGCAACAAATGCAACGTTGTGCTCAGCATGACTTGTTGAGAACACCTGATCCAGACAGCAACACAACATCTTGATGTGTTCACGGACCTCCGCAAAAGAGCCCAGATGGTGTGCAAATAGCCAACCCACACATGACATCTGACACTTGCAAGTCTAACAGGTCAAGCACCCAGTGATGACAACTGTCACCAATAGCAAAGCACCAACCACCAGTCAACCACACCATAACCAAGCTCACCTTCATGAGGTCCACCAGCTGATACAGTAGTGCTAAGGGTCTCTCAGGCATACTCCTGATATTGGACAGCGCAGCAGCACGAGCCTCAGCTGCCCTATAAGCCCAACTGCTGGCACTGCTCCCTGCCCGCAGCAACGTAGTAGTGCTCTCACTCCCTGAACTGCTCTTGGCATCCCCTGCTGCTGCAGCTAATGCAGCGTTGACTGCTGCTGTTGCTGCTAAGCTGCTGCCACCATGTGATGAGGTAGGCTTGAGTACGGGCTGCTGCTGCTGCTGCTGGGGCGGTGGGCTGCTGCTGTCTGACTCCACGCTGCTGTTACTGCTCGCTGCTGCGCGGCCTTGCTGCAACAGGTCCAAGCAGCTGGTGGTGGTTGGTAGCCGCTCCAGTGTTGCTGCTGTGTTGCTGCTATGGTGTGTGGTACTATGATCTGAAGCCGGCGGCAGTCGGCTACGGTGACTGCTGACGAATGGTGACACACTGCCTGCAGTCAGCCAGCCACATCAAGCAGACGACAGGACACTCATCTCACTGTGAAACAGTAAGGCTATCTGTAACTCCACTGTCAAGTGTACCAACGATCACCTAGCAGCAAGCCCAGATGCCAACAGATGATCTCCATCACATAAGCACAGCTGGCATATGCAGACAGTTGCTAGCCTACACATGTTGTGGCCTCAGTTTAGCATGACCAGGAGATCATCATGAGCTGGAACATTCGGTCCAGCTCAGCCAGTGTAATGAGAAGGTTTTAATTTGTCATCACAGGCCACAACAGGTGTAACATGTGGATAGCCCCAGGACATATATCACTGCGCTGACATACGCCGCCGACACACACCCATCACAGCGAGACAGTTGGTAACTGGACAAGCGAACCCACCATCTGCTGCACTGCTATCCTCTGTTGTCTGTCGTTTGGGTGAGGGTGGTGGCGACGTGTTGGCAGGTGTGCTCAGGGGCAGTGCCAGCTTACTACACAAGCTTGTGGCCTTGTCAGCATCCCAGGTCAGGTGCTTGTACAAGGTGTTCTTGGCATTCAAGATGTCATCAGAGGCACCCTGAGCGGCAAATAAATGAATGCGATATTGATTGCAGCCCCTGGGGTCAAACAGCAGCCCTACATGCAGAGACTGCTGTTTGGCCGTGACAACTGCACCAAGCTGACACTGAGTGTACTTGGGCATGCCTGGTCTGCACGAATAGCACTATTCTGGCAGGCAAGGTCTTGATTGGCTGCTGAGAGGGCACAGACAACAGCACACTGCAGACACTACACTACCAGCAGTCAACTTGTAGCATGCTAGCTTACCTTGCCAAAAGCGTCCAACATGCTTGCGTTCTTGGTGACCAGGCTGACAAGGATTGGTGTCAGTGAGCTGCCCTCGAGGTCAAGCATACCCTTGATGAAAGCAGCAGCAGACATCTGTGGAGCACACAAGCAGCAGCAGGCAGGGATACAGTCAGATATGCCTTGAGCCTGAAGCTTACGGCAGTGCTGGCATGATTGTAGAGTAGTGTGTCATACTTGGGTTGTAGGCAGTTGAAGCAAACAGGGACAAATGGTGCTTTGTGATATCATTGGACATGTTCCAGGCACCATGTGTAGGTTGCACTGATGTACAAGCTGCACACAGGAATTGAAAAAATATTGCATGCCGTCCTAAGACCCAATCTGGTACCAACACACCTGCACTCGGCCTTCGTCACTGCTGTAAATCTTCATATCGTGACGATATGTCGAATGTAGGCGCAACAATCCACCTCCAGCAGGGCCATGCCTGATAGCAGCAGGGCAAGACATGATGTAAAATTGCTTGGGGGAGAAACACGCACTTGATATTCATTAGCTCGGCAGTACTGCATCAAGACACACTAGTACAGACCAAAGCTGGGAACAACTGATCACAGGTACCCCAGCGTGCCTGGTCACTGTTCAAGTCTGGCACTGACACTCTACACTGGCTGTGCTGTCAGGATACATCCATCTGACAGGAGTGGTTGGGGAGAGCAATGAGATACACAGGCAAAAGCAAAGTGAAACCATCACACCATAGCTAGGCCACTATCGTGTAGGACCAGGTACGTACATGGGGTTGCAGGACGCTTGGGCACTCACCGTGGGTACATGACCATCCTGAACATCTTGCCCAGATCCTCCGCCTGCGCCCTCCCAGCATGTGTCAGTATACCACCATACTTCAAGATCAGCAGCAGCTCGGTGACTTCCGGTTCATCCTGGTCCTTTCCTTTGTCCCCTTTGCTGCCCCCAGCACTACTACCTCTGCTCTCAGTTACTGCTTTGCTGTCTGTTGACTGCTGTTGGTCGCCTGTGGAGCCATCCTGCATCTGTCCTGCATCTGAGGATTGCTGTGGCCTGCGGCTCCACTTGGTGGGTTTGAGCTGCACTTTGCGGTTGAAGCCACTAAAGGTGCCACCTTGTTCGAGCACTGTGCGGACTATGCGAAGTTTCTCGCGCTGCTCTTCATGCTGTGGTGCACGCAGAACATTGGCGCAGAGAATTTAGGAGCCAGCCAGTTCCTGGAGCGCCATGCAACTGGTCAAAAAAAGCACCTAGTCATGAAAGCCTTGGGCCATAGGCAGATGTGAAGGTTGATTTCATACTTGCTGCCTGAGGACATCACTCTTTGCTGAACACAATCCACAATGTCGGTACTCCGCTCAACGCAGCTCAGATAGCCTGGGAAATATCTTGAGGCGAAGCTTGCAGCAGATAATGTCATGAATGGAAGGCCAACCTACCAGTTCCTGTTGCCTCTCTTCTTCTGAGCCTGTGTTGCTGGCCCTGCCTACTCCTGCTGCGCCACCTGCACTACTGCGTGTTTCCATGTCAGCAAGCAGCTGCCGTGTGACGTCTAGCAGCTCCTGCAGCTGTCCAGGGCTCTTCAGCTTAGCCTGCTTGCCCTTGCTATCTTTATACTTCTGAAACAGCTCCAATAGAGGAGCCTACAAGCACAGTGCAGCAGTTGCAACAGCACATCATCCCAACGTATGCCATCAGCAGTAGTTCACAATGCCCAACCCGGTTGACAAGACCCTCCCAGCACACACACACACACACACACACATGCTGATGAGGGTTGAACTTGATTACATGGCCATCAGTTGGCAAAGTGAGCATGCAAAACAAGCGCACCTGTGTGACGGTAACCTTCATCTTCTGCTTGGGTGTCCTGTCACCATGTCGTATGACAGCCAGCACACAGCGCAGCTCCAGAAACCGGTTGCTGTCAGCTGCTCCTGCCATGCTGCTGCTGTCATCTGTGCCATCGTCGTCATAGGCAGTGCCATCCAAACTGGTCAGATCCTGCAAGACAGCAACAAGGTGTGGTTAAAGGTTTGCAACATGTGACCTGCCGACCAGAACACAGCCTTGCTGACACAAACAGACTTGGTTGGCAAAGCCTGGCTAACAATCGCCCCAGTAGCCAAACGAAACTCCTGCAAGTATACTCCCACTGACCTCCAAACTCACAACAGCAGCACTGCTCAGCAGGTGTCCATAACTGCAGCAGCCTCACACAGTCGCAATGAGGACTATTTGTTGTGTCATTGGCAAGGACACAAGAATCCACAGATGCCATTTGTCACGGTCAGCTCCTGCGCAACCACACACCTGCAATGATGACGCCTCCCTCATGATTGCATCTGTCACCTCACTTCCCACAGCCGCCTGACCATCACACACGCCACACTTGCTGGACCGCTGCCCGCCCACACGAGGAGTACCTGGCAAGTCTTCATCAAAACTGCCTGTGCTGCCGTGATGTGAGGGGTCACCACCAGCTGCTGCTGTCGCTACATCTTCTAATAGGTCAGCTAGGGGCTGTAAGGGACCATCAGGTGCTGCAGCAAGCCTGTGAGGAGCAAGCTGGCTCAGGATGAGGCTGCGCAAGATGCCTGAAGGGTAAAGAATGCAGAGAGGCAACAATGGCCTTGAGTGTACAGCAAGAATATGCGCTGGCCACATGTCTTTTACAAACTGTTGAGAGCCGACTGGCTGATGCTTGACTTTTACAATGCTGCTAAACGGCCTGCAGATGCTTGCCTCATAAGCTGTTGCTGCAGTGTCCATGCAAAGCCGTCCATGTAGAGCTGTCTGCAGCTCAGCACCACAAGATCAAGCCATCGTCTCACGCTGAGAAGCCCCTGCTTGATGTGATGCCGTTGATGTGGGGGTGGATGCCTTACAAAGCAGCCCGAGACAGAACTGCAGACTGCTATACCCTCCAACTGCTGACCTGCCGCATCGTCATAGTACTTCTTGCTGTTCTTGACAAAGCTCCAGCCATTCACATCACAAACATAGCTCTTGCCAGTCTCACTCCGCAGCAAGTCAAACCCACACACGCGTTGACCAAAGGCCAGGCACACCATTCGAGCGATCTCTTTCTCTTGCGGAGACAGCAGCACAGGGAAGCGGACCTCCTTTCCGTCAGGTGTGCGGTTGACTTTGCCATCAACCACAGGAGATTTGCGCGCCTCCGCATGAGCGTACCTGCGCTCAATTACATCCAGCAGCCTCAGCGACTGTGTGGCTGTGAGACGGTCGATCTAGTGTGATTAACCAATGCACACACGAGTACTATTACAGCACTGGATGTGTCCTGCAATGTGTAAAGTGCCAAGCAAGCACAAATGAGACAGGTGCAGCTCTGCGATCATCAGTCTGATGCCATTACTCAACAACCAACCGCCGTCATCAGCTGTTCACATGTGCTACTGCAAGGTACCAACCTTGGGCCGACAGTGTAGACCTTGACATCTGTGCCACCAGTGGTAAGGAACTCTTCATAGATGTAGCTGCCATCCCTTCTTACGATGCCCGGGTGATGGGGATCATAGTCCGCTGACTTGTTGTTGACCTTGCGGAACAGGCGCTTGACACCACCACCCTGCGATGCGAGCAAGTAACAATTCAACACCAGCCTAGATCTCAAGCCTTGGAGTTGCGGTGCCAGGTCACAACATGAAACTCAGCTCCAACATGGACTTGAACATCACTACCTTCTTCCTAATTCTACTCTAATACTGACTCCAGAAGCATTGCTAGGTGGCAGCCGACGCTTGCAACATAAGCTTACAACACCATCCACTGCGGGTTTGCTAGGAACAGATGGACTAGTGGTGGTAGTTCAAGACTTCATGCTAGTTGCAGGTGAGGATGAAAGGCACCAAAGCAGCTCACCATGGAATGTGGGTAGTAGATGTAGATGTTGTGGT